>JAGKTI010001375.1:27533-40171 GCA_018397915.1 Birgus latro | reverse complement strand
ATATTTACAGTATACTGCATGCATATACAGTATAATCATCTGTTTCCTGTATGTACTGTGTTAGTAACAGTGAGTTCATATTCTGTTCATTCTTGGATGTGTATGTAACTGTAGAACAAACTCGTATGAACAATTAGGGAATAAAATGAATGAGCAGCACACAAAATATCATCAGAAATAAAATAAAATATAAGTATAAATATTAGAGACAGCACATTGATGGAGCGCTCTTGGCCTTCCTTATGGTGTTAGTAATAGTGATGTTGGTTGTTTGCTTAATATTTAATACATATATTATTGTAGAACAAACACTTGTGAACAAAGAGAGACTAAAACAAATAAAACAGCACAAAAAATTATGTCTAAAATAAGGAAATAGTATAAACAATTACACAAACTGCTTACGTTTTTTACGTCGTTTTTACAGTTAGTAATAGTGATGCTGGTTGTTTACTCATTATTTTACACATATACTGTTGCAGAACAAACATCTGCAAACAAAGGGAGACTAAAATGAATAAAATAGCACAAAAAATAATGTCGAAAATAAAGAAAGTGTATAAACATTTACGCAAACTGCCTATGTTTTTTCACGTCGTTGTACATTCTGTTAGTGGTAGATGGGGGCGCCCACCATCCACTCACTTGATGTAGTGCTATTTTGGGTGTCTGCCCTTTCCTCTCTTCCTTCCTTCCTCTTCTGTCCTTCTTTCCTTCATTTTTTCCTCTTGATTCTGCCTACAGGTGACTTTACACTCCTTTTTCTTTCTTTCCTTCATTCTTTCCTCTTCCTTTTGCCTATGGGTGACTCGACACACAGTGACAAGCCAAATGGTTTCCTGTACACCAGGAAACTATTTACTACTGCTCAGTGGTAACCATATAACCAAATTATGGCACTGGTGGTTTAGTGAGTAATTAAAATACTCCATTCAGATTGAGCCTGAGTAGGTTTATATCCAAGGGGTGCTATGGGTTTATTGCTCACATAATGCCACTCAGAGATGTGTGAGGCTGGCCACTCTCATCTTAAATGTCAGGACCAACCTGCCTAGCCCAGGGCTCCTACGCTCCTCATGGGGGAATGTAGGATTGGATGATGAATGGATGGATGTACATTCTGTTGTACTGGTAATGCTTGTATTCTACTCAATCATTTATGCATATACAGTATCTTTATAGAAAAATCAATTGCAAATGACACTAAATGAATACTGTAGCATGAAACATGGTCAGAAATGAGAAGAGAATACAGCGTAAACATCTGCGAGTAACTACTTGCTGCCTGGCACCCCCGGCCAGTCTTGGGGTGTAGTGAGGCGCGTGTGCATGGCCTACCAAAGTGTTAAGAATTACAGGTGGTGGTGGTGGTGGTGGGGGGGGGGATGTGGCAAGGTTGGGAGCTGGGGCAGAGCCAGGTGGAGCTTGGTTCATCCACCCCCCTCCCCTCTTCCCTGAGCAGAGATTAGTGCTCCTGAGTGTTCTGTATCAATACCGTATTGTATTTTATGCTTGATTTTAATCTTTTACTCATGGGTAATACTACAGGAAAGTTTTTAGGATAGAAGGTCGAGAAGGATAGTAAAACAATAACTGGCTCAATGCTGAATGTTGAGCCAATGGGGGGGCGGGGGTACTACGCAATATCCGGTATTTTGCTTTAACCAGCGTAGGGCTTGGCTGAATTACAACAGATAACTGAGAGGTTACTGTATAAGAAACCTGTATCTAACCTCTCCAATTTGACAGTCTCTCCAAATTTTAATGAAACTACCTGGAGATAGCATGGAAAAAAATTTCCAAAATATTGTACATCTCTGGACTGAAGAGGTCAATGACATAAACATGCATTACATTAAAGGTTACCTCCATCAAAGCCAGATGTCCACCACTCATTGATGGGTCCAATTTCCTTTGCTGCAACTCCTCCCTCAATGGAGGGATCTTCATCATAAATAGGCTTCACATAACCAGAGAAATATAGGAGCACATTGCGCTCGATCAGTCCACCATCAAAGGGACACAGGTGACCCTCCTTGTCATACACACTGTCAAGAAAAGTAATGTACTGTAGTAGGAAATGAATAATTTTACTGATGAACACATTCCACAACCTGTCTGTGTGTTGCCTAATCATGTCAACATAAATATTTCAAATACCAGTATGTTCTCTAAACTAAACCTTGGATGGAAGGTCACTACAAAAGTAATAAAATTCACGTAAGCTATAAACCAACGCTGGATGGATGGAAGAGCATAAATTCATATGAAAAATATCTGCCAAGGAGCAAATGAAAGGAAATTTACCTACATAACACCTTTCAGAATACTGTGGATGTAGTACTAGGCAAGTAAAAAATGCCTCCAAGGCTTACATAACCAATCAGTTCTCCGAGTCACTAACTTATCAATCACAAGCATATAATCCCACTATCCAACAGTTAATCATTATGGGTAAGAACCAGACAAAATATGAAAATGACAGGGGTACTGGTACTATTTTCAAAGCTGTTATCTTGTATTGTAGTCTTTCATCATCACTGTATAAATTATTCCTCCTGATGAAGACAGACAAGGGAGAGTTTAAGTTGGATGTAGACCTGAGAAAAATACGATAACTCACTTAAATGCCGTTATCTTATGTTGTGGTCTCTCATCAGCCTCATGAATAAACTGTTCCTTCCCAGTGAATAGAGACAGGCTAGGGTCAGTCAGAGCAATAAATTCATCCACAGCTCCTTCAGGATGGCCCGGGAAGAGAAGCAGGTCAGGGGAGTTGAGCTGTTGATGGCACACCTCACACCGCTGCATCACTACACCAGTGTCCCTGTAATGTGGCACTCCTTACAACTCTACAGCAGGTCTTCCTATTATCTCAGAACACATCTCTGATGTAAGACAATGTACTCCTCTCCTTACCCATTAGTTTTGCTAATATATACATATATATATTGTCAATATTTTACTTTTCATTTGTTTAAAGAACCTACATATATAATTCTTAATCTATAACAAAGTTCAACAACATTTTAAGGCAGTATATAAAAATGTCCTCTCAACACAATTACACATGCAATATATCTAACATAACTATCACATATTGTACTGTACATCACAACAAAGTTCCTGCAACACCAAGTACACATCACATGACAGTCAGGCCACACCTACCACACAACCCCATCCATCAGACTGTGTCCTTTATTAGTTTATTCTTTTTCTATGCAGATTACTGTACTCATCTTCAGAAACTTTCAAATGGGAAAGGTTAGATGCAGCCTTCAATAAGTCTTTCAGTAAAATAGGTTTTTCTTATGATGAATAAAAGGGCCAGGAGTTAGCAAGAATCAACTAATAAAAAATGCTACAGCAACATCATACCATAAAGCACCCTCACTGTGTTGGGTTCAAATCTACCTCGCCACCGCAGATCTTAAAGTAGTGTGGCCGTCACATACTGTACTTCCTTTCAAAGGGAAAAACATCATAATTACGTGACGGCCGCACAACTTTCAGACCTGCAGTGGCGAGGTGGGTTCATGCCCCACACACATGAGGGTACTTTATGTTACTATGTTATCATAAACTGTCATTAATATATAGTAAAAATTGTCATCTGATGTGTGGGTTAATCACAGAACTTCACCTATGATAACACCAATCATTCTCTGCGGTCATTTACATGTTTGTTTAAGCAGTTAAATGAAAATATGGCAAGTGGAAGAGGATGCTACAAAATCATTCATAGAAAAACTAAAGTGAAGAAATGGCACAACAGACCAAAATTCACATTTACATTTCCCTTTACAAGGTAATGTATACTATCACCTTTCATGTACTGGGCAGTGACAAAAATCTATTCCTTGTTCTATGTCACTTTTTTTTACATTTTCCCCCCACTAAGTCCATAGTAATTTACAGAAAACTCACCAACTAAAGTTCCATTGCTACCTATTATGCAGCTCAGCACCCTCAATTTACAGTACCAGTCTTTTCTAGCCCTTCGCTTAGCAGCCAAGTATTCCTCTCTGTTACCACCCTTTATCCATTCCCAGAAAAGCCTTCTTTTCTCCTTAACTGCATCTTTTACACCTTCATCCCACCACCAAGTTAGTTTTTAACAGTAACTGTCATACTTTTCTGTAATACTGCAGGCTACACTCTATAGAAGGATACAGGCTGACCAAATCTATCAATTACAGGTATTCCTGTTAAAAAAAAAAAAAAAAAATCTAACCAAAGAAGTGGAAAAAGATCATGCAGCTGTCTTGAGGGAAATCCTGACTGACACATGCAAACAAGCATGCCATGCAAACACTGTAAACTAATACTATAAATTTTTTTAAGCATCAGCCCTTTCACCAAAACACCCTGAGACACCATACTGCATCAACATTCTACACAAAAATCTGGAAGTATGAGAAACTATCAACAAGCCTTACATTCATCTGCTCAACACTCAAGCATTCAAAATTCTTTGCTTCATCCCAGAGGCTAACCAATTCCCAAGAATTCAAACAAAAAGAAGAGTAGGTAATGGTGATATATACTGTATATGGCAATCAAATACTGCCAACTAACTATACTTTTAATTTGAAACTTTCTCCAGAACTTTCCAAGGAAGTCTGTTCACAAAAGATATGGACTATGCAATGAAAGTAATGTAAGCACTATGTAGGAGAAATCTGTAAGTGACTAGTTGAATGTGAATTAAGCTGGCAAGCTCTCACGTCACAGGCCCCTCTTAATAAACTATGTTGGTGGAAACCTCTCTCTAAAAAAAAAGAAAAAAAAAAGTGAACAGGTTATAAGCTGAATAAAATTGTCCAAGGTGGCAAAAATAAGGTAAAAATATATCATTACTGTGCAACAGCTGATCCCTTCAATCTGGTGACTTCACTTTAGTCAGTCCACCACCAGATGTCAAACCTCTGAAGGACCTCCAGTACTGAATGGATTCATTAAGGCTATATCAAATACAGTCAGTTAGAGTCTATATGAGGGTGAATAAAATCATCTGAGAATTGAAAGACAAAATCAAAATAAATCATCAGACTGAAGCAGTTAATACAGTGCTGGAAATGTGAAGCCACTGCACAAAGCACAAGTAAAGCAACAGCAGCAGCAAGCACCTTTTTATACTTGGCTTAAAACCATTCTCTAACATTTTTTGAGAGTCTTCTTTTCCCTCTTCCTTATCCAAAACTCTCTGTTTCTTTTCTTGATGTGCAGGATCCCCCTCTTCCTCCTCAGCTCCCTGGCTTTTACGCTTTATAGTAGCAGCAGTGGAGAACATATCTGCGATGGACCTTTGATTCCCCCGATCTCTCAGTGATTTTCGCCGCCCTGCCAATTAAAATAAACTACCTTAATGTGTCAGGATCCTACCTTACACCATCTTTTGGGTGAATATGAGGGCTGGGCTAATGATGATCAGGATGAAGAATACTCTCCATTTACCAAACCACACATACTGTGCATGCATGCCAGCATATCATTATCCTTACTGTTTTCCATCGTTGAGATCAGTAAAATACTAAAACAGAAAAAGGAAAGTAACGAAAACAGTAAAGCTATCACGATAGTGCCCCATTCAATGGGCCACATTCTTTAACCACTCTTTTGATTCTGAAATTATCAGCTCTACTCACAAGCAGCCTACAACAATAATGGAAAATTATTTAAAGTAAGAGGAGTAACTCAATAACTTGGCAATATTCTTAAAGGCAAGACAGCTAATATTAACAACAAGAAATGACAAAGAGAATGGATTCCACTGATGTATCTGAAGAATTCATCACCTTAACTACACTACAAACTTTGGGTTTACAAGACTAGGAACCTTATCTCCATATCAATCTACAAAAAAAGTGATACACAAGCCATGACAGTGCTGGAAAAATTACTCATCATAACTGTAACCATATTTCCCAATAATAAATGAGGTGAGTTCCAACAAGAAACAGAAGTAGGAAAGTACAGTATAACATCAATAGTGTGTTCAATGAAAACTGCCAAATGTCCCTTCATTCCTCACCCAAGGCTTCAAAATGCTTAGCCTCAACTCACAGGTTAACTATCCACACTATTCTTTATGCGTTTCATACTATGACTTAAAGACATAAACCACTGTCAATTACAGTCATTAAATAAAGGATTTAACCCCTCTTGAGAGGATCTCCAGACCTAATTCTTCCTTCCATTTCTATCCTTCCTCAGTTCTCTTGCTTCAACTTCCATATCTCACTCTCACACATTCACATACCATTCACCAATCCAACATCCAATCCTATGTCACCCCATGAGGAGTATGGGAACCCGGGGCTAGGCAACTTGGTCCTGATATTTAAGATTCGAGTGACAAGCCTCACTCATCCCCGAGTGGCATTACGTGAGCAATAAACTCCAACCACCCCTTGGATATAAACCTGCACAGGCTCAATCCGATTGAAGCATCTTTACCCATTAAACCACCAGGCGCCATAATGTGGTTATTTGGTTACCACCCAGCACAGTACATGGTTTCCTGGTGTACAGGATACCATTTGGCTTGTCACTCAGTGTAGAGTTACCCATAGGCAGAAGGAAGAGCAAAAAATGAAGGAAAGAAAGACAGAAGAGGAAGGAAGGAAGAGAGGAAAGGGCAGACACCCAAAGCAGAACTACATAGAGCAAGTGGATGGTGAGTGCCCCCCATCTACCACTATTCCCACCTTCACTTACCACATCTAATAATCTTCTTAACTGTTCTCAAACTCACATGCACTATAACCTTTACACTCCCCTATTCATACTTATACTCTCCAAGGAACCACATCATTTAATTAGCTACACTTTTTTGTACCCTCTGGTCAATATACAAGACTTCATTACTATACATCTTTATTTCATATTCTTTCTAACCTACTCACTCCACATCAGGCAAGTTCTGTAGTTCAAACAGACCCCTGTCCAAAGTTCTCACTCTTCCCTTTCAAGATTGTACCATACAAAAGTCTTGCATACCCAAATTAATGTGGACTCTTAACACACCTTTATGCACTCCCTTTACCACTTCTGTACTCAATCCTTCGTTTATCGGGGCCTTCACAGCACCAGCCACTTTTTTTTTTTTTCCCTTAACCTCTGCCATACTGATTCTTTGTAAGGAAGTTTACCTCCTATTAGTGACTGTTTCGTAACCAACTGAAACCGTACCTCGTATGAGGCTTGCAGCATGGCATGTGCAGATCTTCACTGTGCCTCAAATGAAGTCTGCAGTGTGGCAAGCGTTACATCACTCTACAGTCCTTTTCACTTTCTTTTACCCCTTTTTTCCTTACCACTGCATTGGCGTACTTAATTTTTCCAACAACTCAAGTCTGCTCCATTAAATGATATACCCTACCACACTGAGCTACCTTTCCTTTCTTTCAACAACTTTCTAAGCAAACATGCAGTTTATTGAACATTTGTTATTAGCAGTCTGAAAATTAATCTACATATGACCAGTGATGGCTGCTGAGACAGGAAGGAACCCAGAATGAGATATGAAGGTGAATGGGGGGGGGAGGATCCCCCAAGCTGGGACATTTAGCTCTGCAGGGCAAGGTGAGATACCCTGGTGAGGGCTCGAACTACCAACCCTATGGTCGTGGAGCGCAAGCACTACCACTGAGCTACTCTGGCCCCTGGTGAATGGAGAGAAATTTGAAATAGTGCAAGGTTTGAAGTACCTCAATGTAGTTAAGTCATCCAGCTCACTGCATACTAATTCCTCAGGGGCTGCCTTTGCATTCTCAAACAACACTCTGCCTTATCATTTCCACTACATTTGACAGGCAGATTTAGAATGAAAAATAAATACTGTAAATAAATAAATAAATACTGTAGGTAGTTATTATTATTAAGTCATCACTAAATGATTACTGATACTATCTGCCAAAACATATCCAAATTGCTTAAGTAATCATTTCTACAAAAGCTAAGTTATTAAAGTGTTTGTACCTTTCTTTTTTACTACTTTAGGCCCAGATGAATTTGAAGTTTCAGCCATCATTTCTTCATCAGAATTAACTTCGTCCTTCTCATGACTTGCAATAGGCTCAATTTTTACATTTACATCAGCTCTCTCCTGTACTTCACTGGAAGTTTGGGGCTCACTGCTGTTGCATGCATTCTGGTCATTCTCTTTATGGGCAAACAGGGCGAGCTTATCGTTTACATCTCCAGATCCATTTTTTGTTTTTTCACTCTTCCTTGACATCATTGCAGCACTTAAAAACAAGCTCAGCACTTTCTCCATCTTCTTGTAGAATCCTTGCTGTTTGAAAGAAAACAGTTAAATTTCACTGAACAAAATCATAGAACATTAGTTTAAAACTCAATTATGTGATATGAGTCGTATGATAATTTTCTGGATAATCATTAATTAAGAGCTTTGCAGATTCGTACACATTTGAGACTATTTGAAAAAATAAAATAAAATAAATTAAATAAAAACACTGCATCACCCAAAACACCTGATTCCTCTTGCAGCATGTAAATTTGGAAGGACCTTTGGGAAGAAGGCTCACAGCTACCTTACAATACCACCCAGGTGTTATAAGCAGCTGCAAAAATCATCACACTCAGTTCAGAAGAGGTTAGCCTACATTACTTCTTGTCTCCAATTACAGTGCCAAAGACAGCATGTGCATCTACCTTCAAGGACAACCATGTCTTATCTGCTTATTAATGGCAATCCCTAAATGACTGCATGTAACATGTCTTCCTGGTAATGGTTGTACTATCACTTTTTTGGCTGTGTTCACGCCATCACTATAATCTGTATGTACATATTCACTCAAGCATGTCGGGCAGAGAAAAAGAAAGTAAAGCTACCTAAGGTTGTACCACAAAACAGTAATCATAAAAAAGGTTATATGCCTTGGAGGAACTACTATATAGAATCCATACAATAGATACTGAGAGAGCTACAGGAAGGTGAACCAGAATATCATGCACATGTAAAATTCCCACCATCTGGCTGCAAAAACTACTAAAGGGGTGAATGAAAACCCATCTGATGGTGCCTAGGTCAAACAGGACTTGGTTCACACAATATTTGGTATTGCTTTGATTAAAGACAACCTAGCTCACACACTTACAAAACTGTCAATGCTGAAACAGCCAGCTCGTGTCTACAAAACTAACACAGATGGCTTACTAAAATGCTGAGGGGAGGAGTGAACGGAAGGGATGACAACTGGGTTCTTAATGTGCAAGTGTTAGAAACTGCATCCACAAAACTTACAATAAGAGAAAAGCACCTATGGGCAGTGCTCTGTATATATGTTACAGTTGAAGAACCACAGGGATATCAGTGCTATATGTGGATTTACAGTGGCAGGAAGCAGAATGGCCAATCTCAGTCAGCTAATGGGGACTGTATCTTTAACAATTCAAACACCTGTAGTGTTGTGAGAAAGGCTAACAATTACAAAGACTGCTGTTGCCTTCAAGCACCTTAATTGTAGTTTTCTTTTTTTCTTATTTTTTAACGCAAGGAAGAAGGATCCAATGGGCAGAGGCCCACAAGACTGCTCCAAGAAAAAACAAAAACAAGAGTCAAATTAGTTAAACAAGGGAAAGATGCACCACCAGTTCTGGCCCGTACAAATCAAGTAAAGCAGGATGGTCAGTGACTGAAAGTGCACCTGGGATTATGCCAGGGTGGCCAGGTCATTACTCTACATGTCAAAGATCACCTTATTGGCTGGTTAACCTGCCCAGTCCTCCCAACGTACAATGTACGTCACCACTTTTTTTCATGCTCAGACCCACCGACGTGCAACGTATGTCAGTCAATTGCAAGGCCTGTCATTTGCACATTTTTCAAGATTCACAGGTGATTTTTGGTAGGCATATGTAGGAGACCTTCCTCTACCCGCTGTCACGCGGGGATACTTCCTGGCCCCACCTTACCCCCCCTCACCCCCACAATCATCAATTCACCTGTCAGCAGTAACCTTGCCAATAAAGACATGTTGCCCCACGGTCTCTCCAATGACGAAATTCACAGTAAAAGTGATTCCTGAGGTGGAGGACAAAGAAATAAAGAAGCTAGAGGAAGAAACAAACAGAAGTGAAGAGGTGGTAATGTCGTAAAGGAAGGTGCCTTATGTTGGTGTTTTTGGTGAGTGAACAATGCTTATATCACCTATATTATTGTGTGAAAACCAATATAGTCTTTTACTACACATAAATTCATACCAAATAAATAAATAAATACGTAATTTAAAGTGGCTTGAGTTAGTTAACCCTCCCATAGCTCATTTTCTTTGAAGCCCGGTACCCTGAGAGAGAACGAAAAGGTAAGGCTGACTGTCACCTGTAGCAACATTTATAAACTCAGGAAGGTGATTTCTCTATGAATTTTCAATGTTTCTCACCAAAAGTGGAGGTTTGAGCCAAAAAAAAAGACAAGTTGAAAATTGGTCGGGTTTTGAGGGTGGGTTGGGTAAAAAAGCGGTTGGGACTGGGCGGGTTAAGCTCCTCCTGCAGGGTAACACTTCCACTGAGCTGAAATTGCAAGTCTTTCTAAGATCCTTCTGGTCAGTAAATCAAGAGGGATGAGAACATGGCATCGACCATATGGAATATCTTACAGTCTGCTAAAGGGTCAATGGCATCTACAAGGATGGATGACAATACCAACTGTGTATACAGCACAGAGGGGGGAAGACACAGGCCAAGAAAAAATAAATAAATAAATAAAATATTCTAGGGAATGCATATAGAAGCAGGGTAGCCTAGTGACAGAGGGAACATCGGCATGGACAAGCAAAAATAAATGGAAAACAAGGAAATGGTGACAATGACATGGTCACCACCAAAGAATGAAGAAGCAAGTGTTACAAAGTGGGGACTGCTTGGTAAGGCTAGAAAAATCCTAGGCCATCACCCATGCGGCTCGAACCTGCTACTCTGTCTTTATGGGGCAACATGGCAACCAATTACACCATGGCAGTGTCCTCATCTCTCGCCGTGTCAGTCAGAAGGCTACAGTCCCTGAGCACGGCTGCATATCTGTCACACATGCTTGCCCCAGGAACTTTTTGTCACTGTCCCAGTGACACAATCCTACCCCTCCACCATGCATACCCATTCCCACCAAATGTAACCGAGCAGTGACTGCTTGGCAAGGCTGAAAAAATCCTAGGCCACCAATGGCTGGACCCAAACATGCACCTCCAACTTTTTGGGCAAATGTGCTAACCACTTACACCCTGGCAGCACCCATATCTTCCATTTTGCCAACCAGAAGGGCTACAGTCCCTGAGCACTGCTCCACCTTTATCAAACAAGCAATAAAAGGAAATGAGACATGAACTACCATTGAGGAGTTGCTTTAAAAGAAAACAGCATGAGCCTTGGAGAATGGTTCAAACTCCTTCAACTGCATTTTCAGTAGAGAAAAGAAATAAGACTCATCTCTCTAAGCCTAGGATACTTCCTCATATCACTTACAACACCTATGTAGTATTGTAAGAAGGCTGCAGGCCTTCTTCCTAAGGATACTTCCAAGAAGGAAGCACAAAGTGAAAAATGTAAAAAAAAAAAAAAAAAATGGGCCACCAACTTGCAGACCACTCTAACCATACCTCAGTAATGTCTCCTTCATTCAGCTCGGTCTTCAGGTGACTAATGCTCTCACGCTCCACGTGGCCAAAATGTGGGGTTGCAAGGGCATGCAGCTTCTTCACATATCCCTTCTGAGTAACTTCTTCAGCCTGGTACTCCACCTGAAGGTCATTAATCCTGAGGAATGATGCATGTGAGAGCAGTGTTTATGTACGTTAGGCTCCAGACTTCTCTACATAATTTCAGTATCATTATACCTCAGTTCCTCATTTCACATGACACTAATAATTTCATTACACCCATGGATTTTACCAATATCAACAAATGATACATAACCCCTACATGGCCACAGGGGTTGAATGACGCCATACAGCACAAGGGCTGTAGGATCCGAATTAGAGCAATGTATAAAAAACTGCTGACAATTAGGGGAAGGGAATGACAGTCAGAGGTATGATTGCACGAACCTACTCTGCAATCCCAAGGATTCAGGTAGTCTGTTCATCTTGCATGTTACCACCCACTGGTTTTCATACTATTGGCAAGTGTGTAGTCATATGATGAATTTTTCCACAAATCATGGCAAATCACACAAGGGGTTAAAGGGAAAAAAAAAAAAAAAAGCACCTGGTGCACCAGACAATTCTCTTCACATTTGTAAGGAAAAGAAAAAATATATATTTTTGAAATTTGAATAAATGGTCCTGGGGCCAGCCTGTGGTGCACAAGAATGTATTACCTCACGGCCATTGAAGGGTCTGGTTAATCATAACTCACCAAAAGATAAAACTCTGATATGGTACAAATTTCTCACGCAACTTAATAATAACCAACCTAACCAAGTCTGGCTGGGTACCGAGGCAAAAATGACATCCTTCCTGCGACTCTTGCATGTAAAGAAACACAAACATTCTACGTTTAGGGAAATGAAGAGATGTATGAATTTACGGCAGAAAAGAATGCCACTTTTAAACACAAATATACTGAACAGCATAAAATCTACAAACTCCTGGCCTCAAGATTTTCTGTGAAAC
>JAGKTI010001375.1:9956-22535 GCA_018397915.1 Birgus latro | reverse complement strand
GTTGCAAGAGGATGAAAAGAAGGCAGAATATAAGAGAGAAGTGATGGAGCAATTGGGTAAATATTATGATTTGGCACAGATGGGGGAAGTTGAAGGTGTGTGCAAGATTTTTGAAGAACAAATCTGTGCAGCATGTGAGGTGGTGTGTGGAGTGAAGAGAAGGCAGACGGGGGTGCAAGGAACAGCATGGTGGAATGAAGAGGTGAGGCAAGCTGTGAAGCAGAAGAAGAAAGCTTATAGTGAGTGGATGGGAAGCAGAGGCATGGAGGAAGTTGAGAGTGGGAAGAGAGAGTTAGCTATATGTAGAGAGGAAGAGATATGTGAGATTAGCAAGAGAGAGTAAAAAGAGAATGAATGAGGAATTTGGAAGAATTTGAGTGTAAAGTGGAGGGAATGTAGAAAATGTTTTGGAAGGAGGTAAAGAGTGTTAGACAGGGTGATAAAGAAGTTTGTCAGGGAGTGAAAGATAAAAATTGTAGATTAAAGTGGAGAAGGGAGAAAAAGTGAGCAGATGGAGAGAAGACTTTGAAAAACTGTTAAAAGAGAATGAAAATAATGTGAATAAAGTGTCTAGGAGAAGGAGGGAGGTGAGAAGGAAGGAAGAGATCAGTAGGATGAAAGTAGTGGAAGCAGTGAAGAAAGCTAAAATGGGAAAAGTCCCGGGAATTGATGGAGTGTGTGGTGAAATGGTGAAGCATGGGGGAGAGATAGTAGTAGAATGGATGTGGATGATGTGCAGATTGGCCTGGGAGGCAGGTAGAGTCCCAGAGGATTGGAAGTCACATATGATTGTTCCCCAGTACAAAGGAAAAAGGGAAAAAGAAGTGTGTGGTAATCATAGGGTCATTTGTCTTCGTAATGTAATAGGCAGAGTACAGTATATGGTAGGATACTTACTGACAGAGTTAGGGATATAACTGAGGAATTAGTTGGAGAAGAACAGGGAGGTTTTAGGAAGGGAAGGGAAGAGATTGTGTAGGTCAGATATTCATCCTACTAACAGATGACCTGTTAGTGGAGAAGTTTCTAGAGGAGGGAAAGAAGTTATATGCAGCCCCCATGGATTTGGAGAAAGCATATGACAGAGTGGGTAGACAAGGAATGTGGAAAGTACTAAGAATATATGGAGCAAATGGGAAGTTGTTGGATGTCGTGAAGAGCATGTATGAGGGTGCTAAGGCTGCAGTGTGTGGATAGTGAATGAGTGAATTTCTCTTTCTGAATGTTGGATTGAAACAGGGATGTGTCATGTCTCCATGGTTGTTCAATCTGTATGTGAATGGGGTTATAAAAGAGGTATAAGGTAGAGCAGTGGATGTTGGGGTGGCCCTAATGAGAGAGGGCAATGTTTGGAAACTTCCTGTATTGTTGTTTGCAGATGATAATGAAGGGAACTGCAAGACTTGGTGAATGAGTTTGGGAGTGTGTGTAAGAAAGGAAATCTAAAGATGAATGTTGGGAAGAGTAAAGTTATGGTCTTCGAGAGAAATGAAGTCATTGAATGTACAATGAGGTTGGCTGGTGAGGAAATGGGAAATGTGAGTGCATTTAATTACTTGGGTAGTGTGATGGGTAAGAATGGAAGTTTGAAGGATGAAGTGCTTGAAAGGGTACAACAAGGAAGAAAGGTGGCTGGTTCTTTGAAAGCAGTGATAATAAATAGGGAAGTGAACATGGAATTTAAAAATTTGCTGCTTAATAGTATTGTGATACCAACTTTAACGTATGGAAGTGAAGCTTTGACCTTGTTGGAAGGATGCAAGTCAAGAGTGAAGACAGTGGAAATGAGTTATTTAAGTGGAGCATGTGGTGTTACATGGAGAGACAGACCAACAAATGAGTGTTATGGTGTGGATGTGAATGTGATAGAAAGCGTTAGGCAAAATACGTGAGGTGGTTTGACGATGTGGAGAGGATGGAGAGCAAGAGACTAATGAGGAGACTGTGTTTGAGTGAGGTGGAGGGGAGAAGGGAGGCTGAGGATGAGCTGGAGAGATGAAGTGGAGAGGTATATGAGAGAGGGGGGTGTGAGCTGGGGGGAGGGCAGTGAAATAATGGGGGACAGGACAACATGGAGTCATTTTGTTTGTGGCCACCCCTTAGGGGATTAAGGCATCTGGCAATAGATTGATAGATAGATGTTTATTTTCAAAATTGCTGTATATTTGCTGGTAAGATTAAATAGTCTGGTATTTGTAGCTTTATACTTTAAAGTTGTAGTGAAGTGTAGCAGCTGTACATTACTCATCAATGTATAAAATACATTGATACACAAGAAGTTTGTAGGAGCATGAAATATGGCACTGTAATTCGTTGATGTACACATCAGTGCGAGTTGCTCAAGTTTGACCCTTCACCACTTATCCTGACCCTTTGGTACTGAGAAACTGGTATACATTATGAAAGATCCCATTGCCCATAGATAAAGTGGGAATCCCCTGTTTGGCTCATTGGTAACGTGCGTGCATGTGGAGCACGTGGGCCAGTCATTGAATCTCAGCCAGACCTATCATTGATTTAAGTTTCATTTCAGTTATTACATTGGTTTGCAGCGGTGTGGGATGTGAGGTGAGACTTTGTTGGCACTTTGAAGTTGTTCTGTGGTTAGCTGACAGCATCCTTGTCCACATCCCGGGGATGAGCTGTTCGGTGTGTGGTCCTAGCATCCTGTGGTACCCTTCAGTGCCATGCTACCATTTATGTTTGAAACTCGCCAAATTAATCACCAAGGGGGAGAAAAGGGGGATGTAATGGGGCCTGTAAATGCCCATGTTGTCCACAGGCAAGTGTGAATCCTCTGTTTTGCTCAGTGGTAACATGCACACATGTGGAGCATGTGGGCCAGGAATCAAATCTTGGCCTGAGTAGTGATTAGTTTGTTAAGTTTCAGTTCAGTTATTACACTATATTAATGAAACTTTCTGTGTGTGAAAAGTTTATAGACAGGTCTTAAGAGAAGAATTATTATATGGCATTGCACATACCGTGTCCTTGCTCTAACTGCATTTTTTTTTTTTTTTTTTTTTAATGTACTGGTACTTTTATAAGTTAGTCAGTAACTGATACACTGTACTGTACTGTAGTGGCTCAGCACACCCTATACACATTTCTACCATTCTTTTTCCTATTCTAGGCATTAGTGTGCAGCCACCTGACTTTATTCAGAGGCATGAAGAACGTCAACGTGAAGAATGGATTCAAGGACAGCCAAAACCCAGTGTTTGGTAAGTTGAGGCTTTGCTTTCATAATTGGGTGCATATCACATGGCTCTCATTTCAATAAACATTTCTTCAGAATTTTTGGCTGGGATGTAACCAGTTTGCCAAACAGTGGCAGCAGCTGTAGCAGATGGAGACTCTAATACCATAAGTAAATTATGCCGATTTGTTGACAATGGTTAATACAGTCATAAGGATAGCACACATGATAGTAGAAGTGAACAGCTGATGTGAAGTGTCTCAGTGTACAGAAAAGCACTGACACACTGGTGCCTGCACTCCATTCCCCACTTGACATCTCCAAAGATGGAACCATTGTTTGTTGTGGCCATACAGGGAAATGAAGATACTGTACTCAAAAACATCAGTAGCATGGCCATTGTATTCTTGCTTATGACAGCTCCCTTTATTAGACAAGGCTACCAGTATTAATTTTTAAGCAGTGGCTATAAGTGAAGGATGCATGTGCCTGCTCAGTTCCATTTTACAGTACTGTACTTTGCCAGAACAGACTATCTCATGCCTTTACATTTACATAGTCTGTATCAGTTTTTCAATAAATATGATGTCTCATGACGTGTGGATTACTGTTATGATTCAGAGTTGCTAAAGTTACCAGTAGTTAAACGTAGATTCATTGTCATCATCATCCCAGACCCTTTTCACATCATCAGATGGTATGGATAAGATCTAGAACAAGAAAAACACAGAAGTAGGAGAACTATCAGAGGACTGCCCTCTGAAATGGTTCACAGTCATTTACACTTCAATAAAGCCGTCAAATTTTGGGTAAAGCTTACAGGTAGAAACCATCTCCACAGACATTGTTTATTTATAAGTGAAAACCATTGCTCCTCAGTTAAAAATGGAATACTGTAATGAGAGTTTTTGGAAGAAGACTAAACATATGCTAAGTAGCTTTGATCCTGACTTAACCTTCTCCAGTGGAGAAATAAGTAGGCTGACTCACAACGAGTTACAGTTATCAACAGTTATCAGCATGAGTCAAGGTGAGTGAATGAACCAGTGTATAAAGACATTGAGTTGAGGGACATTTGTGTGACTAGGCATCAGAGCTGCCTTGATATATCAGTCCCACCATGTGAAGGCATCCCCCTCCAGCACCTGTTACAGTATATATATGATAATAATATTTTGTAGACAGTGTGATAGCCTTATGGTATTTTAAATTTTCTATTATATTGTACCTTGTAGTTTATATCCTAATGGTTGTTGTTGTGGCCACAGTCTCATTTAGACAAGTACTTACATTATGTTACTGTGCAGTAGTTGTGTAATTGAAATTTTCTGTGTACAGTATAATGATATTTGAATATAATGTACATATACTGTAATGATCATTTGTACAGTACTCTAATTAATTTCACCTTTTAGCTTGTGTCAACACTCTTCATGCTGCTCATCCAAGAGAAATCGATTACAGTGTCTGGGTAAGTTGCTACAAACTGCTTCCATTGTGAGTTAGGTACAGTAGACCCTCGCTTTACCGTACTCTGCCAGACCCCGTTTTACCATACCCCACTGCACTGGATATCGGATTTAACGAAATTTTTGAGGTCCCAAGACAGACTGTCATACATACTGGATACCATCTGCTGAATGGGAAAAACCACACAGACCTTCCAGACATCTTTGGCCCCAATGGATCAAACTTTTTTTTTTTTTTTTATGTGACCAACTATGGGCATAGGCTTTTACAGCCCGTTATCAAGACCCAGTAGTCCTCCTACATCCATACACCTCCACATGTCACCACTTCGGCACTAACACCCACCATCCGTATTGAATACATGCTAGGGCTGTCTCATACAGGACTGGTATATTGGTATTAGCGGGGGTACTTTTACGACATGTCGGCGGGTCTTCTGGTAGATCAGTGAAGTCTGCTTTTCAAGAAATTCAAATCCTTAAACTGTTCCCTGCCCCAGTGGGGATTCGAACCTGGGTCCATTAAACTGGATCACTTCTTGCTTGCAGAGTGACTCAGAATGCAATTACCAAAGGTGGCAACGGTTTTCTTCACACGCTTGGGCAAGTTATGAAGAACTGGTGTGAGCCAAGTAATTGTAAAGTGGGTATAGTTTTCATTTTTAGTACTAGAATATGCTGTTTCATTCATGTATTTTTCATTTTGTGCTTGAAATTCCACGTCATGGGAGGGACTGTCAGACTTAATGGATTATTGGCTTCATCAAACCAGGTATCCCCCCCAATTGATCCGGTATAGAGAGGGTCTACTGTATTTTTTAAAAATTGGACACACAGTACAGAACCTATTCTTAAACACTACCATGGTAGGCATATGACAGCCATGGATGAAGTAATTGAGTGGGATACCATAAGTTATTCAGAATTGTGATACAATACTGTGTTTATCAAATCATGATTAGGCTTTCTTTTTTAATTTACATACAGTTCTTTATTTATTTTTCACACTTATTAGGCCTAGGGCCCTAGGCGTTCCATACAGTGCCTGATTTCACACTTAGGCTGTAACACACACAACTTATGAGTGTTAGACTGGTATGACATCATTATCATCATCTTCCTGCCATTTATGAATTTATTTATTTTGTATTTCTTAACAATTTGGATGAGTGAGGTCCAGAAAACAAGAAGGAATAAAAAGAAATGGAGACTGATCATCAGCATACCTGATGAAGTAAGCCACACACTCATTTATTCATCTTTGAAGCCCCTGTCACATGTGTAAAAAGTCAGAAATAAGAGCAGTAAAAATGGGATTGTTAAGGAATGTGTGTTGTTTACATAGAATGGGTAGACTGAGAAACACAGTGTAATGGGATGTATAAAAGCCCGCATTACTAAGAGGCAAAGCGGGGATCCTCTCTTTGGCTCAGTGGTAACGTGCACACCTATAAAGCGCGTGGGCCCAGGATCAAATCTCAACCAGGACAGTGCGATTAATTATTAAGTTTCAGTTCAATTATTACATTGGTTGGCAGTGGTGAGGGATGTGAAGCAGGGCTTGGTTGGCAATTTGATGTTAGTCCTTGGTTAGCTAACAGCATCCCTGTCCTTACATTCCAGGGATGGGCTGTTTCGGTGGTGCAGACCCTCCCCATGGTGGCCTCTGATGCTTACGCTACCTTGTGTGTTCGAAACTCACCAAATTAATCACCAGGGGGAGAAAAGAGGGATGTAATGGGATGTTTAAAAGCCTGCGTTGCTAAGAGGCAAAGCGGGGATCCTCTCTTTGGCTCAGTGGTAACATGCGTGCTTATGAAGTGCAGGGGCTTGAGATCGAGTCTCGGCCAGGACAGTGATTATTTTTTAAAGTTTCATTTTGGTTATTACAACAGTGATTCATGAAGGATATACAGTAAAGAATTCTGTTGATAATAGCATAGAAGAGTAAAGATTTCTGTTGATAATAGCATAGAAGAGTAAAGAATTATGTTGATAATAGCATAGAAGAGTAAAGAATTATGTTGATAGTAGTGTGTGTGTGTAAATGATACGGGTATAGCCATATGGAGAGAAATGAAGATAGATTGGGTGGCAAAACAGGTACCTTGTATGTTGCTTGAGTTCAAAAGTGGGAGGAGGTATGGTAGGCCATTAAGAAGGTGGATGGATATAGTAAATTAGCTTGTGAGAAAGTAAGATACATTGTGGAAGCTAAAGCTAAGGAACTGAGAAGATATAAAAGTGGTTGAATGAGGTATATATGGCGCAGCACATGACAAAGGTTTGCCTCTCTTCATTTATATATATATATATATATATATATATATATATATATATACTGTACTTTATTAATTGCTGGGTTGGTTTGTTTGACGTGTGTGTGAAGTGCATCTGTATGGAAAAGAAAATTATATGTACAGATGGTTATGCTTGTGGGGTGGAGCTAAGACTTGAATAATGTCTGAATGATTGTATGTCCTATTACAGTGGGTACATTGACATCTCCCTCTTGTGTGCTTTGTTTTTCCATATTTTCAAATCTTCCCTCACTCCATCTTCAGTTGTAAATAAGTGTGGAGATAATGAAGGTGATAGAAACAGAAATAGGATAATAATTGTTTTACCCATATATGTGTTTTATTCACCATTTTAGATGTTGGAGGAATGAGGAGAGGTATTATGTGGGACCCCCCATCCAACAGGAGAATGGTTCATAGATATCCAGCAACTGAAATAGGCCACCAGCTTTCTGATTCTCCTGACATTAAAGACTCCATGGCAAGTAGTTTTGTAGAAGATGACTGGATGAGCCCAGAGAGTCAAGACACATCAGGACTTTCATCAGATGGCAAAGATATAGTCTCGAACAAGCAGTCCCCCTCCATACATCATTCAGAGGGAGGGAAATACAAGTGCTATGTATGTAGCCACAGAGTCTCAACCAAAAAATCTCTCAGTGTTCACCTAATGATTCACACTGGGGAATTACCCTTCAAATGTGATGAGTGTGGCCTTCGTTTCAGGGCTGTTGAACATCTAAAGCGACACATGCGACGCTTCAGCAGTAGGCGTGAATTTCAGTGCTCCTTCTGTAGTCATACCTTCAAGTTGAACAAGAATCGAAAAATGCATGAGAAAATTCATTCAGAAGCACAAATTCCTTGTTGCATATGTGGGTTATTGATGTCAGGAATACAGTCTTTAAGAAATCACATTGTGCAAAATCACCGTCATATTGCAAAGAACCAGTGCTCTGTTTGCAAGAAGCTATTCTCTTCCACGAGCCATTTGAAGCGACATGAAAGATCCTTCTCCCAGCACCACTCTTACCATTGTCACATTTGCACACACACCTTCCCCTCTGCCATGAGGCTCAAGAGACACATGACCTCACACAGAAATCTGAAACTCATAAAATGTGAATACTGTTTCAAGCAGTATAATAGTCAGTCCCTGCTTGATAAACATCTGAAGAAGCGTTGGCAGCTTAGGAAACATATATGTCAGGGTTGCAAATGCACTTTCCAGTCAGCAGTTAGCTTGGAAAGACATCAGCTTGTAGTTAGTTCAAACAGGCCATTTCAGTGCTCTGAGTGTGGACATACTTATATCAGTCTAGGACATCTGAATAGCCACAAAAAACTTCATAGTCAAGATGGCGGTATCTGGAAGTGCAAGTTATGTGATAAATCCTTTACTAAGAAAATATTTTTAAAAACACATATACAGATTCACTTGCATCATTCTGAAGCTGTTGTAAAGCAGAGCAAGCCCCATTTTGATGTTCAAATTAAAACTGTATGTAAGCATGGCATTGCTTGCTGTGAGTTAGCTGTAGTTCAGCATAAGAAGTCAAAGACTTCTTTAATTAATAAGTTTGGAGTTACACGAAATAGCTTAAATTCCTGTGGAGAGAGTGTAAGTGATTTTTCTGTAATTACTGATACTTCAAATGAACTGTCAGCTCACCGGCCTGACTTTACACAGCATCTGGCCTCAAAAGCCTACAGGAAACATCAAGATTTGGAAGTGAAGGAAAATGGCACAGAAACTGATGAGAGTAGTGTGAGTGAAAAAGAAAACTTAAATCTAAATAAGGAACCTGGTGTACAACATTTTATGAATGTTAGTACAAAACATTTATGTTACCAAAGTGCCAACACACCGATGAATATATCCTCCAACTTTCGGTATCAAGCAAAATGCATCACAGTTTCTAAATCATCTTGTAATACCTCAGGGAATTATAAATTTGTTACCAAAAAGATAAGCAGAGGTTTCAGGACCATGGAATGTCCACACTGTCACAAGACTATTCCATCCTATAACTTTAAGAGACACATGATAGTGCACTCTGATGCAAGGCCATTCAAGTGCGGTGTGTGTCACAAGATATACAAACGGAAGGACTATTTGATTAGACATATCTCGAGTGTCCATGGATAAACTAGTAGAAATCAGCTCAAATATCACTGATGCCTGCAATGGAGAAAGCAGTCACCATGCATGAATTCATGTCCCATAACTTATAGTAAGTTTACAGTAGTTACTTGATACAGTAGAAACTTTTTATTTTTTTTTTTTCCCCACCACCCCTCACATAATGATTTTGAGGCAGTAGTGTGACACTTAATGAAGATGCCTGCTTTTTACACAATTATGTTTGCTCGGTTATGCCTACTTGCCTAAAAATGGATGTGTTCTGTACCAGTATTTTTAAAACTGCTTTATATTTCATGTATGTACAGTATAAGGAATACTATTATCTTCAAGATTACATATTAATTTAGTTTTTTACTTTAGTTATTTTGCAGTATGCAGTCTTAAACTCTTTTAAGAAATCAGGCTATGTATTTTTTTAAGAATCAAATTACATTATATTTAAAACTCTGCCGTGGTTTGGTGGGGTAGAGTGCACATTAATGATTGAAAGGGCGATCAGTTAATCTTACTCATAGTCCATTAGTGTCACAAAGGGCATCTGATCACAGAGTTCTTCATGATTCAACAAAAGTTCTCTCAAATAGGGATGGTGCTGTAACCCCCTCACCAAGATGGAAATGCATGGCAGAAAGCCATAAAATATATTTATTGGGTAAGTGTAAAATGCTTACAAGGCTAAAGCATTGGCCATTACCTCTAAACTGGTTTGTGATGTATCTTGCAGGTGCATTTTCAGAGTGCAATATGTATGTGCAATATTTATTCAACTAAAGACTTTAATCACATAGTACAAATCTTGCATTATAGTTTGTTTTTCTATTTTGGAAGCCATATTCCTAGATGGGAATTTGGGTGTGGATGGTGATTTTAAGAAGCATTTTTTTATGAGATACTTGCTTTCTTAATGAGGAACTAATTTATATGTTGTGCTCCAGAACAATATTTATCTATATGCAGGGATATGTAGTTTCACGTTCACGGTACAGTACAGTCCCCAGTGTCCGAATTCCATATTTTCAACATTACAGTTCCAGTTTTGCAAAAGACTTTTGACAAGTCAGTTAACTGAAGAAAAAATAAAGAGTACATTTACCACCAAAGAACTAATGGTTTAGTTTCCAAGTTCACTGTTACCTTGAAAAAGTGCCACAGTGGTTTACAGTAACTCAGGCTGGCTCAGACTAGACCTGCTAGAAACAAGATTTGTTTCATAGTATTTTGTTTCACAGTTCTGTCCCCATGGACAAAAAATCGTTATTGGTTACTGCCGAGTCATTACACCTGTACCATGAAAACCATGATTGTGGGATATTAAATTCGAGCTTGGATACAGTGAATGATAACGGGATTTTGTGTCTATGCTGTACTTATAACTGATGGTAATGATACTTTTACAGTTTTCCAAAAAATTTACTTTTCCACAACTGATTTGGAGAATTGCACTGTACTGTATACTATAATATCTCAAGGTTGGCTAGGAAACTTTTGTTATGTATGAAATATTTGTATGAAACTTTGTTGTTGCAGCCCACTTTGCTCTGTATTTAAGGCATTGGTATATAAAAAGTATTGTACAGTATGATCTACTTGAGAAAATACATCGGAGATTTCTGTGCTGCCCTGTAGACTGTAGTACAACAGTATGTGATGTCACATTACATACAGAAAGGCATTTGCTTGCTTAGCCCTTTGAGATTTTCATTTGGCTTAATGAAAAAGTATCAAGTACAGTACTGTAAATTATGTGGGTGCAGAGCTGTAGGTTCAAATCTCAGCCAGCCCTAACTGTTATCTTCAGGTATACATATCCCCACCTTTTCATTATTATGGTTGTCAGAGGCATAAGAGTCTCTGTATGTGTGCAGTGGGCAGAGGATTGAATGAAGAGTTAAGTGCCCAGAGTAATGTATGGTCATGAAACTTTGGTATGTCTCGAGTGAACTATCAAGAGTGAGAGCACTGGAAATCGGTCCATTAAGGGATGAGTGTGCATTGCATAGAATGACAGGATATGAGACAGGTGGGCTGTTTGTTAAAAACAGCAAGGAAGTATGTTGATAAAAAGGTAGAAGACAATGTGCTTAGGTGTTATGGTCATGGAGAATGGATGAACAGTAGGTAAAAATAGTACAGATAGTAACCCATAGTTTATCTGAATGATGAACCCAGTGAACTACAAGCTGAATTTCCTCTTAAGCAGTCCACCATTCTCCTTTCATGGGTATGAAGGGAACTGAGAGATGTTTGTTTAATCAGGCATCCTGTTGTATCAGTCCCACCATGTGAATGTGTTCTCCATCACCTACTCTAAATGACCGAAAGATTATATACAGTACTGTATATGTACATGAGTTTCAAGGTAGGAGGTGATATGGTTTGTCAAGGAGTATGATGGATGGTTATTATAAATGAATGTATGAGAATGCAAGATTTGGAAGTTAAACAGCCTGAGGAACTGAGAGAACAAAATGGATGACTAACAATAGTAGTAGTAGTAGCTGCAGGCTCTTCTGAAACATGACTGAATTGCACTTCTCTGGCAGTTCTTCTTTTGAGAGATAGGGAGGGAAGTGAGAGATGGCTGTATAATGAAGCAGTGGATTCATCTGGCAACATCAATGTCTCCATGTGATGGTGTCTGCCCAGCAACAGTGCCATAATATTAAAAAGGTTACCATAAGTGAAAGCAATATCTGACCATTCAAGTTTAGTCCCCCAGAGAGAGGAATAAAAGCTTATTCAAAGGGATGTGTAGGGAGTGAGGATGAGCTGGAGGGATGCTGTGGAAAGGTATGAGTGAGGATAGTGTGAGTTGAAGAGAAGCAGCCTAATGGCAGTGGACTGGATGATGAGGCAAATTGTATGATGACCCCTTGCATCATTGAGGCATCTGGCTTTAGATGGACACAGTAGTTAGATGTAAAAAGAATAGAAGTGTGTTGGATGCTCGTATCTGTAGCAGTAGAAGTACAGTATAGTAAGAACTTTTGGTTTGTTTGAAATTTAAACTTACCATCTCCATTTTAGGGGGAGGGATGTAGCAGAGAGGCAGTTGTATAATGAGCCAAGTTAAGTATGTGATTTTATCAGTGCCACCACATTAAGGCATCCCTCCATCACCACTCATATCTGGAAAAAGTTAGATGGCAGTGATGGTGGCTGTCATGTTATGACAGGGTTCCTCCCATTAGCATAGGAGACTTAGTGCCTCTTCTTTGGTGATTTATTTTTTGTCTTGCACATCACATACACTGATGAGGGATGCCTTTACATGGTGCCACAGATATAACCAGACATCCACTGATGTAAATATACAGTATTCCGATTACTGTGAGGTGGGAGGGATGACTTCTCAGACTAAAAGGTCTGTATTCTTATTGGTAAAGGAAGCTGTAGGGACCTAGACCCACCACCACCTTTTGTTGTACTGTATACGTACTCTCTCTCTCTCTCTCTCTCTCTCTC
>JAGKTI010001374.1:67049-87230 GCA_018397915.1 Birgus latro | reverse complement strand
CTCCTTGTCAGTGTCTTCACCTTACCCCATCCTTCCTTGCTATGACTGTTCCCCCCCCCTACACACACTATTTTTTCGTATCTGCAGATTTTACGTAAGTCAGTCCTTCTTAAGTAGGGGTCTGACTTTACCCATACACAAGGTGGGTGGATGATTGGAGCCCCCACCTACCAGGCAAATGCACACTCTACCGGTGTACCACAGAGGCTCCCAAAAAAACATAAGAAGCATTATTATTATTATTATTATTATTATTATTTTCACACTTTTAATTATTATTGGATTTATGCAAGTATTGAGTTATTTCTGTTGTCTGGGTGGTTTAGTTTGTGTCCAGAGATAGGCAAGAGATAATATTTTTATACTCTAACCAGGTGAGAGCCCTCCTTTGTTTGAACAGGCTGATCTGCAGCATAAATATTTTGATACAACTCGTGATTAGTATCTCACATGAGGGAGTTAGTGTTAAGGTAAGGGAGGGTTTTACATCCACATATTCATCACAGGAAGACCTTATATGTTGCTGAAATGCTTGTTCAAAGCAAGACATATGTAAAATGAACAAATTCAGTTCTGTAATATTTTAATTTATGTGAATGTAGATGTGATAGGAAGTGTTAGGAGAAACACATTGAGGTGGTTGGTCCATGTGGAGAGGATGGAGAGTGAGAGACTGATGAGTAGAGTGTATGTGACTGAGGTGGAGGGGGGGAGTGGAAGGGGGAGGCCAAGGATGAGATGGAGGGATGGAGTGGAGAGTTTTTTTTTTTTTTTTTTAATGCAAGGAAGAAGGAACCAAAGGCCACAGGCCTGCATACTGTTCCTTCCAAGAAAAAGCAGAAATAATACAAAAGAGAGCCAAATTCAAGATCCGTTCAATTCGAGATGCCTGGACACACTGCGTTTGAGAGACTGGAGATCGTAGGAAGTAGGAATTACAGACAGAGGAAGACAGTTCCAGAGTTGACCAGTTGCATGAATGAAGGACTGGGAGTAACGGTTAACTCTTGCATTAGAGAGTTGGACAGAAAAGGGATGAGAGTTTGTTGCTAGACGGGTACTACGTGCCCATCGTAGAGGTAGAGGGATGCAAGCAGACAGTTCAGAGGAACAGTGACCATTGAAGTAGCGATAGAAGAGAGATAAAGATGGAACAGTGCGGCGAAGAGACAAAGGTTGAAGGGAATAAGTAAGAGGAGGAGAGTTAATGAGACGAAAAGCCTTTGACTCCACCTTATTGAGAAGAGCTGCATGTGAGGGAGGGGGGTGTGAGCTGGGAGCAGGGCTATGAAATGGCGGGGGACAGGCGACATGGAGATGATTTGTTTGTGGCCACCCCTTATGGGATTAAGGCATCTGGCAATAGATAGATAGATGAATGTTTTCCCTCTTTTTTTTGTTTATAATGTCTATTTCTGGATTTTTTTTTTTTCCATGGGTGGTCTGATTTGTGTGGAAAGAGAGAACAAGGATTCTATTTTTAGTTTGCTGTGTATGTATAGGGCAAACCATCTTGACCAAGATTCAGTACGACGCGAGATTTTCATCTCGAACGAAGGAATTACAGTAAAACCTCGATATAACGGACTTCAGTAGACCGGAATTCGCTTTTATCGAACTCGAGGAGCTACCGGACTTAACTCCTATATATCGGAAAAAGTCCGATAAAGCCAGAAAGCAGTCCGGACTGCCTGACAACTTCAGCTATGTTCACCACAATAAGACAAGTATAAGACATGTTTTTCAGTGCACAGTACAGTATTATTATACCATTTGATTAATGTAGTGAAGGTATAACACAGAACAATACTGCAGTGGTGGTGAACACCACTGATGCAATCCGGACTAATGTCTGATATATCGGAAAAAGTCCGGATTAGCAGGGGTAAGTCCGGATGTCGCTTTTATTGGAATTTCGCATATTTCGGACTGGCTTGGGCCCCAATTAGTCCGTTATAGTGAGGTCTTACTGTAGTTTGAAGGTAAGGGATGGTTTTCTCTCTATATCTGTAGCCCGATGCCCTACTCCTGCAAAGGGTGGCCGCAGACAAAACACCTCCAAGTCGCTCTGTCACCCACCATTTGACTGCCCTCCCCCCAACTCACTCCTCCCTCTCCCAAATACCTCTCAACTCCATCCCTCCACCTCATCCTCGGCCTCCCCCTCCCACCCTTCACTTCACCTACATACACCCTCTTTGTCAGTCTTTCATTCTCCATTCTCTCCACATGTCCAAACCACCTCAGTGTATGTGTCAGTGTGTGTGCACACACACACCTGCTAAGTCACGAGTGATGACGTCATCGGAAGGTTCCTGTGGTATGCAACCAGGAGCCTTGGCAGTTCACGTCATGAGGCCGGTGAGTGTGGTTTGCCTAGTTCCTACACTGGTAGCAGAGCGTAGTTGCGATAATGGCGTCGTGTTCGACCAAGCGGCCTTCAAAACTTGAAAATGATTCTACATATGAGAGCTGGAAAAAAGGCATTGGCATTTGCTGCAAACTAATGGACCTAGCAACAGAAAAACAAGCCTTAGCTATTCACCTGTCATTGTCTGGAAGAGCGAGGGTGGCGTCTTCGCAGATTGAAACAGATGTTCTGAAGCAGAAGGATGGTGTTCAGACCCTGCTGAAAAAATTAGACGGTTTATTTCTCGTGGACAAAGGACGTCGACAGTTTGCAGCGTTTTATGAGCTGTACAGCTTCAGAAGAGCCAATGATATGAAGATTCGGGAGTTCGTGACAGAATTTGAGCATGTTTATTTCAAATTTACAAAGCAGGACATGGAACTGCCAAATTCTGTGATGGCTTTTATGCTCTTAGCTGCATGCAAACTTTCAGACAGTGAACGACAACTAGTGATGTCCACGATAACTGAGGTGACATACGAAAATATGAAATCTGCCCTGAATCGTATTTTTGCTGGTGAAATTGGCAGGCAGAACGAGGCATCGGTGTCTGCCCGGGAGGTGAAAGACGAACCAGTATTTTGGAGTGACGAAGTTGAGGGTGAGGAAACGCTTTATGCTAGAGGTACTCGACGAGGACGGAGAATGTTGCGGGGTGGTGCAATACGTGATTGATGTCGTGGTAGTGGCCGATGTTCAACCGTATCTGCTAGGATTCCCCAACGCTCATCCACCGGCAGGAGGCAGAACCAACTTGGGCCTGACGGAAAGGTATCGAGGTGTTTCGTATGTGATTCTAGATTTCATTGGGCACGTGACTGTCCGGATGCATACGAAAACGACGGCAGTCGAGAAGAGAATTCTGGAACAGTGCATCTGTCGTTATTTATGGGCTATGCAGATGATGCCGCTAGTAGAGGTAAGTCACAGACTCTAGTAGAAGAATCTAAGGGATGTGCTCTTCTAGACACAGGGTGTTCTACAACTGTATGTGGAGTTGAATGGATCAATTGCTATCTAAGTGAGCTCACTGATTATGAACGTGATGCTGTAAGAGAAGAAGCTTCATCCTTAACGTTTACTTTTGCTGATGGTGTCACAGTTTCTTCCCTCAAACGTGTTACTCTGTCCTGCTACATTGGAAACATGCGTGCTACCATCGTGACTGATGTTGTGGACTGCAATATTCCCCTGCTGTTGAGTAGACGTTCCATGAAAAAGCAAAAATGTTGATTAACCTTGGCAGTTCACGTCGTGAGGCCGGTGAGTGTGGTTTGCCTAGTTCCTACAGTATGTTTCCTGATTTTCTCAGTCACATCCACATCCACCCCACAACATTCTTTCACCTCTTCATTCATCAACCTGTCCCTCCATGTCACTCTACATGCTCCTCTCCATATATTCACCACGAGAACACCTTAGATGTTGCTGAAATGTTTGTGCAAAACAAGAAATATGTAAAATGTTCAGATTCAGTACATAGTATATTATGTACTTATAAATAAAAATAATTATAATTATGTCTTTCCTCCTTTTTGTTATGTTTCTCCCTGTATGGAGTTTTTTTTTTTTGGGGGGGGGTGGGGAGGATGAATGAGAGGAGAAAGATAATGGGTTCAGCACTTTCTTTTCTTGACTTTCTTGCTTTTTTATTCCTACTACTAACACTTGAGGAGAGCAAAAGGCTGAAATCCACTCACGATTGATTCACGAGATGTACTGTACTGACTGAGTGGTTTAGAGGCTAGAGTAGGTCTTTGTCAACATCTTTCAGACCTCCATTCCCTTCCCCCCAATTTTTGCAGTTTTCTACTAGTCACACTTCCATGCTATGGTAAAACGACATTCGATGACAGCAGCCATGGAAGGGTTAAGAATGTTTATACCATTAATCATGTCTTTTTGTTCCCCTCTGGAAAGCTGCATCTTGTAATATCATCATCATCATTATTATTGTCATGCATTTTTTTTTTCCCCAAGGTATGATGAGCTTGAATCCAAAAAGCAATATAAAAGATAATCACACACTTCCAATATTCCTTATTTGTTGCTTCTTCTCCTAAAGTATGGTAATGTCACATGCTTCTTTAGTAACTCATTTCCACTTTCCTTGATTTGTTCTAAAAAAAAAAAAAATGTCACAGTGTTCATTTGCATACTATAGAGTGGAGCTCACATTACTGTCATACAGTGACTTCTTTACTCCCCTGCTTACCTCCCTATTCCTTTTGACTGTCATTAATGTACTTGCAGCCTTCCTTCCCAACACTGCTCCTTCTTAGCCATCATTATCTAAATTCCCGTCCATGTTCGTAGCGCTATTTAGGAATTTAAGTCATTCATGTTCTCCATTCCTGACCATGTAACCTCACTGTGGGGCCTCAGAATGGTTAGGGTGTGAAATGTGTAAGATTGGGAATGAATGGGTGAGGAAGATGCAAGGAAGGAGTTGCTTTGTTGATGAATGAGGTGTGGCAGAGTGGAATGAGAGACTACAAATGTGTCAGCTCGAGGTGTATGTATGTCAAGTTCAAGTTTGAGAGGGTGAAAGTCGTGGTGATCGTAGTGTATGCACCGTGTTAGGGCAGGAGTGAGAAAGACAGGTTTTGGGATGAACTGGATGAAGTAGTGGGAGAAATGCCCAGGAACTATAAAGTGATTGTAATGGGGGATATTAATGGAAGAGGAGGCAGTGGTCCTGAGGATGACATAATGGATTGTTATGGAGTACCAGGAGAAAATTACAACAGGAAGCGACTAAAAGATATGTCAGGAGAGGAGGTTTTGCATTTGTAACTCATATTTCAAACACAAAGATGCACATAAATATACGTGGTATAGAGGGAATGGGGATCATGTTGAAGGAAGCCTGATTGATTACATGCTCGTACAGAGGTCGATGATGGGAATGGTTGTTCATACAAGGGCCGTGAGAGGACGAAGTGGGTCTGCCTGATCATATGATTGTGGTATGTAAGATCAAGCTGAGAGGTGTGAGGTGGATCAGGAGAGAGAGGAGCAGTCAGGGAGAAAGACTGAAAGTTGAGAAGCTGAGGATCAAACAAATGGCAGATGATTATAGGACCAAAGTAAAGGAGGAGTTAGAATCAGTGAATTGGATTGAAAGTGTGGTGTGGCCAGAGTAACAACAAGAAGAAAGGTACAGCATGGTGGGATGATGAGGTTAAGAGAGCGGTGGAGGAAAAGAGGAAGAAGTGACTAAAGTGGTTACAGGACAGGTTCAGTTGGAATAAGAACTGAATATATTGAGAGCAAGAAGCACGTAAAGAGACTAGTGAAGAGGAAAAAGAAGGAGGTAAATGATGATCCAGGAAGAAAAATGAATGTAAACTACTCTGAAAATAGGAAGTAATTCTGGAAGGAGGTGCAGAAATGTAGAAGTGAAAGCAGAAAGAAATGTGATGGTGTGAAGGATGTAGGTCGTAGATTATTAACCCAAGGAGATGAACTAAGGACCAGATGGAAAGAATATTTTGAAAGCCTGATGAATGGGAACAGAGAGAGCAGAGCGGCTGTAAACATGATTGGTTTTGGGGGTGTGCAGAGAAGGAATGCAGTGCCAGGAGGTGTGATAGTTGCACAGGTGAAGAGTGCTGTGAAGCGGCTGAAAAACGGGAAAGCAGCTGGGGTTGATGAGGTGTATGCAGAGATGATTAAGTGTATTAGAGAGAGTGGAATGAAGTGCTTGTTGGAGATATGTAAGAAGGCATGGATGAGTGAAACTGTGCCGGTAGAGTGGAAAAAGGCTGTGATTGTACCCCTGTACAAAAATAAAGGTGAGCAAAGTGAGTGCAAGAATTATCGTGGCATAAATTTATTGAGTGTGGTAGGGAAGGTATAGGGTAGAATTTTTATAGAGAAAGTAAGTGAGATATCAGAAGTCCTAGTGATTGATGAACAGGGTGGCTTTAAGAGTGGCAGAGGATGTGTGGATCAAATATTTGCAGTGAGACAGATAGCAGAGAAGGCCTGTGGGAAGAACCATTAAGTGTTTATGGCATTCATGGATCTGGAAAAAGCATACGACAAAGTAGACAGAGAAGGATTGTGGAAAGTTTTGTGCATGTATGGTGTAGATGGTAAGCTGCTGGGTGTCGTCAAGAGTTTTTGTGATGGTAGAGAAGCACGTGTAAGGGTTAATGGGCTTCTAAGTGAATGGTTCATGATTGGTGTGGGGGTGCTGCATGGTTGTGTGATGTCCCCATGGTTTTTCAATATACTGTATATATGGATGGGGTGATGAGAGAAGTAAAAACACGAGTAATGAAAAGAGGGATGGCGTTGGTAATGAATGGTGATGGATGGAGTATCTCAAATTTGTTGTATGCTGATGATGTAGTACTGCTTGCAAATACCAGACAAGAACTTGGTGGACTAGTGCAGAGTTTTGCTGATATCTGTGAGCATCGTTCCTTGAGAGTTAATGTAGAAAAGAGTAAAGTGATGGTTATTGAGAGAGAAGGTGACTCCCAGTGCGATGTCTCAGTGAATGGAGAGAGACTGGATTGGTGAGAGAGTTCAAATTCCTGGGTACAGTGAGAGAAAATAGGAAAATGTGCAAAAGAAGTGGATAGTAGAGTGACACGAGGAAGAAAACTAGCTGGTGCAATGAAGGCCTTGATAAGAAACAGAGGCTTGCGTGTTGCAGCTGCATGAGGCTTACGTGGAGTGTTAGTGCCAACTTTAACATGTGGATGTGAGACTATGGTGTGGCATGAAAACGAAAAGTCAAGAATAAGAGCAGTGGAGGTGGGACTGCAGAGGAATGTATGTGGAGTACAGAGGGTGGATAAGATACGAAATAATGTGATTCGTGAAATGTGCAGAGTGAGGAAGTTGGACACCAGAATCGAAGAGTGTACTGAGATGGTATGGTCTTGTGGAAAGATTGGATAACAATAGAGTGGTGGAAAAGGTATGTCTGAGCGAATTTGAAGGAGGGAGGAGGTGAGATAGGCCAAGGAGAAGGTGAAGAGATATGGTGGATGAGTGTGTGAGGAAGAAAAGTTTGGAAGTTGGTGAGGCTAGGGAACTGACAAGAGATCGAACTGGCTGGATGAATGTTGTGAGAAGAAGTGCATGATCAGGGATTTGGCACCCCTTTTTAATGTGGCAGCGTCTGGAATGACTCTGTCGGATAGGTTTATGTGAAGCTACAGAACGTGATGAATGTTTTTGGCGTATCCGATAGAGCCAGGATTCTGGGGACTTGAATGATGAGTCAGTGGAAGCGTGGCCCATTGGATTGGGCAAATTTGGGCTGTCTGGACGTTGCTACTCCTCACCCTGCCCTAGGGTGGGAAAGGAGGTCCAGATGATGATGATTATGATGGTGGTGATGTCTGAAAAGAGATCTTAAAAATGATGACTTCCACATTTTGACTGCCTTTGTTTTAGGGGAAAATGTCCTTTCACTGTGTTTGTTACTTCTTTTTCATTGTACATGTGAATATTGTAGTGTTGGAAGGTATTGTTAATATTGTTTATATAACAGGAATTAGAGGACATGACCTTGAAGCTGAGCCCTCCTGACACCTTCGACCGGGCCAAAATGAATGACCTCATCAAGAGGCGCTTTTTCTACGATAATTCATTTGCCATTTATGGTGGCATTACAGGTAGGTCCATGCCTTTCATTGGGCTACTTATCTTGTTCAGTTGGCCATATACAGTATGAACCTGGAACACCATCAGTGTGTTGCAGAGGTCTAGCATTTGGTACACTTGACAACCTTGACATAATCGCACGTTTGTTGGTGGCACTGACAAGACTGGATGAAGGTGTCAAATATTGGATGAAATGACCTAGTAACAGTGATGGATGAATGTTGGAAATTTTAGCAAGACCTCTGTTTCACAGACACTTTCCCAGGTTCATGTGTGGCTAGCTCTGTATATCTCTCTGTTATTCATCGCAGGTTTTAATTGAAAACTGTTATCTTACTTCATTCATCATTGTTACGTGAAAGACATGTACACTCAAACAAAAAGTATCCTTCTCCAAGTTATCAGTGGTTTCACGATGAGCATTGTCGATATTATGTTATTTGTTTTTTCTGAATGCAGATACTGCACTGTATTACTGAGTGGATAACGTTTATCATACATTATTGTAATCCTGTCTTACACTTTGTTAAAAATAGCAAACCTATACATTCCATACATGAGAATTTACTGGAGAATGTTTTCATACATTTCATTCAATGTTGAGGATGGGGTAATGAGAGAGGTCAAAGTGAGTTGTGGAAAGAGGATTGGGTCGGTGATGAATAGTGAATGATAGAATATTGTATATCTGATGTATGAAGATCATGCCGTGCTGTTTGCAGAGAGTGAACAGAGTCTTTGCAGTTTGCTAAAGAGTTTTGTGGATGTCTAGGTAGTATGATTTGAAAATTTATGTGGATACTGGTAAGACTAAAGTAATGGCTGTTGAGCAGAGAGGTGACTAGTGTGATTTGCTAGTGGATGGAGAGACTTGAAATTGGTGGAAGACTAAGTACCTTGGTGGATTAATAGGCAAGAGAGGTAAATATGTAAAGAATTTTCCAAGGAAGAATGATGGCAGAAGCTGTGATGGCACTGATAAAGATCAAAGAACTGATAATAGGAGCTGTAAGTGAGTGGCATGAATTTGTGATAGTGTCAGCGTTCATGTTTGAGTTTGAAGCTGGTATGACGTGTGTTTCAACAGTTATGTATGAATATGAAATTGGTATGGCTTGCGTGTGTCACCAGTTATATATGAGTGTGAAACTATAATGGCTGTGTGTGAAAGCCTGGAGTAATAGCAGTGGAAATAGGACTGTTTGGTAATGTGTGTGGGTTGCACAGACTGGAAGAGAAGAAATGTGTGTATTCATGAAAGATGTGGGTTGTTGTTGAATTCCCAGACTTATCCCCAGTGGGCTGGAAGCTGAAGTTGCAGTGCACCATTCTCCTTTTGGAGGGAGAAGGTGGGGGTTGAGGGATGTTTATATAACTTGACAGTGGAGCCACCTGGTTTTACAAGTGCCATCATATGAAGGTATCTGCCCCTAGCACCAAGATATGGTTTAAGAAAGTCTAATGATATAAGGGTAATGATTGTATGTTGATGGTATGATCGGATAAAGTTGGTATATCAGTAGATATTGGTGAAAAGGGTATATTTTATGTGAATGAGTTTTAAAGCAGTAGAGTAAGGTCCAATTGGATGTCAATTTGGTATGCGATAAATAAATAGAATGAAGTTATACACAGTTTTGCGAAAATGATGGCAAAACTCGATTATTTAATTGTTGTGATGATTGCATATGAGAATCCAGTATTCCGTACTTCCTATGATCTCCATTCTTTCAAATGCAGTGTGTCCAGGCATCTCAAAATGAATGTATCTTGAATTTGGCTCTCTTTTGTATTGTTTCTGTTTTTTCTTGGAAGGAATAGTATGCGGGCCCATGGCCTTCGGTTCCTTATTCCTTGCATTAAAAAAAAGAAAAAAGAAAAAAAAGAAAGAAAGAAAAACATTCGAGCAGACGGTCATTTGTGTGACCCAAGATGGCCGCCCAGGGTTTACACACGCAGAACTGCCTTCGTAGGTTTCTGTGCACACAGTCACCCCTTTGAAGACCAGATCTTGCTTATCAACTTGATCAGGTGGCCGGCAACTGTGATAATCTTTCTTGTGTTCCTTTTGTTATGTAAATGTCTTGTGTGTGCAAGGTAATTGAAACACCATCACTATTGCCATATTACAGTGCAAGTTCCAATGAGTAGTCCTGTGTATGATAATAAGTGAAGAGAGAACTATTTTGTGGGTGAAATACTGAATCTTGTGACTCGGAAGTCATGTCTGGTGCTACCCTAGTGGAAAGTGTGGTGCTATTAATGCCGCCGAGGATAAACCAAAAAGGATAAGGTGTAGCCTTCCCTCGATGTAAAATTAAACATGGTTAAGCGCCATAAGGTGGACCATGGGGCAAGCATGATTGCCAAGGCCTTTTAGCCATAAAGCAGTCCCAGTCCACAGTCAGTACCATAATTTAGAAATATGATGCTATCAAAGTAGCATTGCAAAACGTACCTACCCTGACTGCTGTTCGCCTAACAATAACTAGGGAACTCATAATGGAGGAGATGGAGTATCTCCTTGTGCTGTACGTTAATGAACTTAACAGCGAGAAGCAGCCCATGCATTATTGTAGCTTTATTTGGACTAGGGCAGTGAACATAGTTGTGTACAGCATGCATTTTGGGAAGAGAGAGAGAGTAGGATGATTACATGTAAGTCTGGGGGTAATCGAAGCTCTAACTGACTATATCCTGGTCCTTCACCAGCCTGATAGGAGGTTGATGAAGGATGTCAAAGTTATAGGGAGTGAAGGGTGTGTGCAGTAACACAAATTGCTGATATGTGAAATGGTGTTGAAGGAACAGGTGGGAAAGAGGAGGACCTATGCACCCAAGAGGAAAATATGGAAACTGGGGCAACATAAGATTGAATGATGGATGAATGGATAGATGAGACACCATGCAGTAAGGGATGCCTTCTGCATTGAGGTGAGTAAAATGGTTGGTGAGCAGAAGTGTTAATGACCAGTACAGACTTCTCAAGAATGTTCTCTTAGGAGTTACCAAGTAATTGTGTGGATGAACAAGGGGCTCACCAGGACATAAGGTAACTGCATGGTGGGATGAGGGTGTAGAAGCTGAGTTAAGGAGAAAAAACTTTTCCAGGAACGGAAAAGGGGAGGTAACAGAGAGGAATACTTGGCTGCCAAGCATGAGGTATGCAGGGTAAAATCTGAGTCTCTCATACTGGAGGACTTCAATAGTGTTGAAAAGAAGAATATGGTATGTAAGGTGTCTGATCAGATGAGGGAAAACAGAGATATCATAGGTGAGCAGTGTGTGAAGAATGATGAAGGAAGGGTAATGGTGGGCAGTGATGATACTAAAAACGCCTGAAGAGAGCACTATAACCGGTTGCTGCATGAGGAGTTTGTCTGGAGCAGGGAAGGTTTGGAGTTTGTGGATCCAGTGTTTGACCCTTGGCCTCTGAGTAATGCTGCTACTGTGAACAGGGCAGTAGTCAGGTTGCAGCTGGGGAAGGTGGCGGGTGTCTGGGTTGATTGCTGAAGTGCCGAAGGCCTTAGGAGATACAGGAGTGGGGTTTTGTTACTGATTTGTTTAATATGAGTATATGAGTGTGTTGTCTCAGATGACTGGCTGAAGAGTGTGATTGTAAGTGTGTTTAAGGGGAAGGATGTTGCCCTGGATAGAGGAAATTATAGTCATAAAACTTTTGGACCAGATAATGAAGGCAATGGAGAATGTCCTTGAAGGGAAAGAATGGATATTGATGAGATGCAGTTTGGATTTATGCCTTGCAAAGGGACCACTGATGACATATTCATCCCTGCCTTCGTTGGGTGTTCACTGTTAATACACTTAGTGTTTATGTGTGTGGAACCAATGAAGAGGGTGCTGCTTAACATATAGCAGTTTTTCTTTGTTTTATGATTTAGTTTTATGATTTTTTTAATGATTTTATGATTTTGTTTCTAAACTAGGGTAGGTCTAATGGTAGTGATGCTTCCTGGGTTTACCATCCCCTCCCCTCCATTTGCATTGCATTGTTTATAAAGACTCCAACATGCTTGCATGCGTCAGCCTTGGTCTCCTAATGACGGCTTTCCATGCTGCTCGGCCTGTGGCAGTCCCCCCAAGGTCACACATTATGACTTCGGCCCAGGTGTTTTTTGGTCTGCTTCTAACAACCCTACCCCTGATGTTTTTACATCTCACTTTCAGCACCCATTTGTCATCCTTCATCCCCTCCACATGCCCAAACCATGTCAGTCTACCCCACTGTAGCACCAGTCGAGCAGGGCAGTACTCCCAAGGAGGATGGAAAGCTGATGACAGGGAGAGCTGGAGCTCCCATTTCATCAGCCCTCAGGACTTGTTCCTGACCATCCCCCTTTGCTGAACTTTTTCAGTGTCTCAGTAACACAGAGAGTAGACCAGCATGCTCTCCAATACAAGTTTCTCTAACTGTCAACACCAAACTACATACACACTACACACTACACTTCCTTTTCAAAATTTTCTTTAAAAAATGGCTACTGAAAATCGTGCCTCGGAGTCCCCAGGGGGGGGACCATAAATGCCCCTACCATCCGCCCCTCTCCCGGTGACGGCTCTCGGAGCTGCCTGGAACCACTGTCTGACTCACTCCTTCTTCATTTCTGTAACATTCGCGGCCTTTCCTCTAACTTTCACTCTGTTGAGCATCACCTCTTCTCCTCTAAACCTCACCTTCTCTTTCTTTCTGAGACTCAGCTGTCTGAGACAACTGACAGCAAACCCTTTTCTGTATCCTCCTACTTTCTCTATTCTCATTTCAAAGCCAAAGGTGGCTGTTGTGTATATGTACACAACGATCTATCTTGCTCTCGTGTTCCTGAACTTGATTCTTCTGAATTCTCTACACTCTGGCTTCGGCTCTCCTGTCATTCTCTGACTAAATATATCTGTTCTGTTTACTTATCTCCTAATTCTACTGACTATCAAAAATTCTTTGACTATCTTACTTCTACGATGGAACACATTCTATCCATTTCTTCTTTCTCTGATATCTCCATTCTAGAAGATTTCAATGTTCACCACCACCTTTGGCTCTCCTTTCCTTTCACTGATCCACCTGGTGAACAAGCCTACATCTTTTCTATCCTTAATGACCTAGAGCAGCTTGTACAGCACCCTACCCGTATCCCTGACCGCCTTGGAGAGAGTTCCAACATACTTGACCTTTTCCTAACAACTAATCCTTCTGCTTACTCTGTTAATCTTCTCTCTCCGTTGGGCTCCTCCGATCACAACCTTATTACCTTAACCTGTTCTATTGCTCCATTACGGCCTGTGGACCCTCCAAAGAAGCGCCGCCTGGGGCACTTTGGAGCTGCAGATTGGGAGGCCCTCAGGCAGTACTTCTTTGATTTTCCTTGGAATGATTATTGCTTCCATGGCCGGGAGCCGTCTGAGTGTGCCCTGCGCATTACGGAGGTTATTCTCTCGGGCATGGAAGCATACATTCCTTTTTCATATCCTCTGTCTAATGCAAGAAAGCCTTGGATTAATCACGCTTTTTCTAATGCTGTCCGCAACAGAGACAGGGCCTTTAAAAGGTACCAGAGCCAACCCACCCCTGAATCACATCTTTTTTATATTTCTGCCCGGAATCGTTCTAAGTCTGTTCTTCGCTCTGCTAAAAATGATTTCAGCCGTGCTAAATGTTCCCAACTCTCCAACTCGAATTCTTCTCGCTCCTTTTGGCACCTTGCCAAAAACCTTTCTAACAACTTTACCTCATCATCCTTCCCTCCTCTTTTCTACTCTGATGGCTCTGTAGCTATTTCTTCTACTGATAAAGCAGATCTCTTCGCTCAGACTTTCTCCTCCAATTCTACCTTAGACAATTCCGGTGGTGTTCCTCCATCACTTCCCCCCTCTGACTTCCTCATGACTCACGTTAAAATTTCTTCAGCTGATGTATTTTCTGCCATCACTGGCCTCAATACTAACAAGGCATATGGGCCTCATGGAGTCCCTCCTGTTGTCCTCAAAAACTGTGCTTCTGTGCTTACACCCTGCCTAGGTAAACTCTTTCGTCTTTGTCTCTTAACTTGTACCTTTCCTTCTTGCTGGAAGTTTGCTCTCATTCAGCCAGTCCCAAAGAAGGATGACCATTCCCAACCCTCTAACTATCGTCCAATTGCTTTAACATCCTGTATCTCAAAAGTTTTAGAATCAGTTCTTAGCAGAAAATTTTTAAAGCATCTTTCCTGTCACAACCTTCTTTCTGATCGGCAGTATGGGTTCCGTCAGGGACGCTCCAATGGCGATCTTCTCACCTACCTGTCAGACTCCTGGTCATCCTCTTTTCGGGACTTTGGCGAAAGCTTTTCCATTGCACTTGACATCTCAAAGGCTTTCAGTCGAGTCTGGCATAAATCTTTGATTTCCAAACTGCCCTCTTACGGTTTCTCTCCTTCTATCTGTGCCTTCATCTCTAGCTTCCTTTCTGGTCATTCTATAGCTGCTGTTGTAGACGACCATCGTTCTTCTCCTACACCTATCAACAGTGGTGTTCCTCAGGGCTCTGTCCTATCACCAACTCTCTTTCTTTTATTCATTAATGGCCTTCTAAGCTGTATATCTGACCCTATCCACTAATATGCTGATGATTCCACCCTTCACCTTTCCATTCGTCCATTCGATTTCCGCAGCGTCCATCTCAGCAGTTACTTCAGCAAACAAGGGATGAGGCTATGGCACACCTAATGTCTGACTTGGCTCATATCTCTGATTGGGGTAATAATAATCTTGTTATTTTTAATGCATCAAAAACTCAGTTCTTACAATTATCAACCCGACAAAATCTTCCTCAGGATTACCCACTAATGTTTAATAATGTCCAGCTCAGTCCTGCATCATCCTTGAACATGCTACAGGTTTCATTCTCTCGGGATTTGTCTTGGAAAGAACATATTACATCTCTTGTGAAATCTGCTTCCAAGAGATTAGGTGTGCTGGGCTGACTCCGAACTTTCTTTACCCCTGCACAGATGTTGACCTTGTACACTGGTTTTATTCGCCCGTGTATGGAGTACAACTCTCATGTATGGGGAGGCTCCCCACATGCAGCTCTTCTCAATAGGGTGGAGTCAAAGGCACTGTTGCTTCTTTATCTCTTTTCTATCGCTACTTCAATGGTCACTGTTCCTCTGAACTGTCTGCTTGCATCCCTCCACCTCTTCGACGGGCACGTAGTTCCCGTCTAGCAACAAACTGTCATCCCTTTTCTGTCCAACTCTCTAATGCAAGAGTTAACCGTTACTCCCAGTTCTTCATTTATGCAACTGGTCAACTCTGGAACTGTCTCCCTCTGTCTGTATTCCCTACTTCCTATGATCTCCAATCTTTCAAGCGCAGTGTGTCCAGGCATCTCGAAATGAATGGATCTTGAATTTGGCTCTCTTTTGTATTGTTTTTACTTTTTCTTGGAAGGAACAGTATGCGGGCCCTGGCCTTTGGTTCCTTCTTCCTTAGGGGGGGGAACAATACACTCCAGTCCCATCCTTCCTCTCTGCTCTTCAGTTGTAAACCTAGCCCCCAAGGCCTCACATTCAGGGATGCACTACAGCCAGCCCCCACCACTTGCTGGTTCACCATTCACAGGTTTGTCTCTTGGGAAATTATTTTAAAAATTCACAGGAAGATATTTCCTGCTTTTCTCACAACATCAGCTGTTCCTAGTGGTTCATACAGTAAGTGATTGTATTGCTTGTTTTCCGTGAGAAGTACTGTCCTATAAAGTTAAACTAATCAGTTACCCTATATAGGTAAGTGCTGTTCAGCACAGGGCACCAGTACTCTACAGTGCTCTGTATTTCACAACACAAATCTCCCACTCCTTTCTTGCAGTGAGATCTTGCCTGCGATTCGCCCCCAGGGTAGCATCCCTTATTATAATAATCTCTTGATTATCGATGTTCTGACGTAATACGGCTGTCGGTATGTCCGGATACAGATGAAATCCAGATATGGAGCAATATCCCACCTACCCATACCCAACCTATGTGTACAGTACCCCTCTTAATTGTGGCAGTGTTCTTTGGTCTTTCAGCAATTTAGACATTAAAACATATGTGGGAATATCCAATATAATGTTAGACACTAAGAAAACAATGCATAAACAAAAAAATCCACAGTACGTACCATCCAGTGAATGCCGGACAGGCATTGTAACCTGCTAGCTTCCAGCCGGTGTACAGTATTTCCTTGTTATCTAGTTGGTAACAAAATCACCTAATAAACGTCAAACATCTCTTCCTCCTCCTCCTTCTCCATCCACTGGAGCTGGGCAATGAATGGGGACATGTGGTGAGGTGATGGAGGCCCCACCACAGGAGAAAGACAGCCACAAGCTCATGTCTAACAGTGACTCAGTGGCTGTTGATATGCTCGGTTGTGGGTTCAAGAGTGAAGACTGAGGAGGAGGTGATGGTGGCGGGGAGAACGGGCTCGCACGCATAGGGGTGGCATGCTCGAAAAAGGAGTTGATCTTGGTTTGACGATAGGTGCAACGATTGTGACAGAGGATGACAGAGTCCCTGACTGCCCACAGATCCATCGCCAGCATCAGTGACACCAGCTTTCTGTTACAATGTGGGTGATCGGCATATTCGAGCAACTGTTCTTTGCTGACGCTTAGCGTACCAAAACAAGGAAGTGATGAGTGGCTGGATGCTCAGAGTCAGGTTCCCCGTCTTTGTCACAGTCCTCTGTCAGCCCCACAGAGACAGGAGCAGCAGTCTTATTATCAGACAATGTCTGATAACAAGGATTGCCACCGTTGTCGTCCAGCCACTCCTTCACGTCGTTGACATTCAAATCCTCACCTGCTGTAGGTAGATGAGGGTGGAAATCCACCACATCAAATCCTTGAAAGTCATGCGAGGACTCCTATTGTTGATGGTGACGAGATCAACCATCAAGGGTTTTCACGGAGACTTCCTTCCAAGCATTTGCCCAGTTGAACGTCACAGACTTGATGTAAAGATTTTCCAAGGTTTGCTCTCCACGTGTGTCGACCCCTTGCTCGTCCTCTAGCACCTCAGTACTAACAAGGCATGTGGGCCTGATGGAGCCCCTCCTGTTGTCCTCAAAAACTGTGTTTCTGTGCTTACACCTTGCCTAGGTGAACTCTTTCACCTTTGTCTATCAACTTGTATCTTTCCTTCTTGCTGGAAGTTTGCTCTCATTCAGCCAGTCCCAAAGAAGGGTGACCATTCCCAACCCTCTAACTATCGTCCAATTGCTTTAACATCCTGTGTCTCAAAAGTTTTCGAGTCAATCCTTAACAGAAAAATTTTAAAGCATCTTTCCTCTCACAACCTTCTTTCTGATTGTCAGTATGGGTTCCGTCAGGGATGCTCCACTGGCTCAACCTTCTTTCTGATCATCAGTATGGGTTCCGTCAGGAACGCTCCACTGGCGATCTTCTCACCTACCTTTCAGACTCCTGGTCATCCTCCTTTCGGGACTTTGGCGAAAGCTTTTCCATTGCATTTGACATCTCAAAGGCTTTCGATCGAGTCTGGCATAAATTTTTAATGTTCAAACTGCCCTCCTACGGTTTCTCTCCTTCTATCTGTGCCTTCATCTCTAGCTTCCTTTCTGGTCGTTCTTTAGCCGCTGTTGTAGACGGCCATCGTTCTTCTCCTAGACCTATCAATAGTGGTGTTCCTCAGGGCTCTGTCCTAACACCAACTCTCTTCCTTTTATTCATCAATGACCTTCTAAGCTGTACATCTAACCCTATCCACTCATATGCTGATGATTCCACCCTTCACCTTTCCATTCGGTTTCCGCAACGTCCATCTCAGCAGTTACTTCAACAAAAAAGGGGTGAGGCTATGGCACACCTAATGTCTGACTTGGCTCGTATCTTGTTATTTTTAATGCATCAAAAACTCAGTTCTTACACTTATCAACCCGACAAAATCTTCCTCGGGATTACCCACTAATGTTTAACCCTTTCGCGCATGGTACCGTGATTTGCGTTACATGTGGTGTGTGCCAAAGCACAGGACCTCAAATCGCGTGAAAACACGAAAAAGATTAACCAAAAAATAAGTTTTCGGTCGATTTGCGTCAAATTTTGTAGCGTTCTTGCAGCCAAGTGTCTCTCCCGAGGTAAGACCTTGGCAACACTGCAATGACTCTTATGTGCCTGTACATAGTGATAGAATCTTAGTGCTCCACTAGCAGCCAGACAGCAGGGTCGTGCTGTGTTGTGTTGTCCCTTTAAATCCGCCATTTTCCCCCTCCCACCCGAGGCTGAAGGCATTATTGAAATATAGTAAACCTTGCATAAGCCGAACTTTTAGAAGCCGGAATCTTCAGTTAGCCAAACTCAGGCCGAGACCACGTATAATAGTAGGCCGAAATGCGAAAGTAGGGGGAGAAATGGCGCCAGGCAGACACGTGGCGCCAGTCTGCTGGTTGCTTTTGGAGACGTAGTTGTGCCATTCTTACTGCCATCTAGTGCTGAGCAGTGCTCTCCTTTTGCCTTCTGCCTTGCCATGGAAGGTTCAAAGCTTAAAAGAAGTAAATGAATGAAGCTAAAACAAAAAAAAATGTGCGCGTGTGACAGTGTAGTTTTTTTTTTTTGTAGTGATCATGATTAAAGTTCAGTACTATTATTACTGAAAGTGTTACACTGCAGTCTATTACAGTGATTACATTTAAGTTTAGTTCTTAATATAGAGTGAAATAAATACTGGGTACTGTTTAGAATTTACGTTAAAGTGTGAACTCACCCACCTCCACCAACTCCGTCTCCAAAACAAAACAAACTCCCGAACTTTGAAGAATCTACTGCCTCTAATGAAAGGTGTTACACTGCAGTCTATTACAGTGATTACATTTGAGTTTAGTTCTTAATATAGAGTGAAATAAATACTGGATACTGTTTAGAATTTACGTTAAAGTGTGAACTCAACCACCTCCACCACCTCTGTTTCCAAAACAAAACAAACTGCCGATGATCTACTGCCTCTGACGAAAGGTGTTACACTGCAGTCTATTACAGTGATTACATTTAAGTTTAGTTCTTAATATAGAGTGAAATAAATACTGGGTACTTTTTAAAATTTACATTCAAGTGTGAACTCAACCACCTCCACCACCTCCGTCTCCAAAACAAAACAAAAACTGCCGACGATCTACTACCCCTGGGGGTAGGGGGTTTTTCAAGAATTCTCCCCCAGTATCCCTGCTTGTCGTAAGAGGCGACTAAAAGGGTTGGTGGTGGATTAGTGCCCCACCCCGTAAAAACAACTAACTAAAAATTCAAACAGGAAGCCTCGAACCAGGACTGACCAGAAGTTGACGACAAAGGAACGGACAAAGGACGAGATAAAGATTGCGACCTGGAATGTGAGGGGTATGAATGATGAGGTGAAAGAGAGAGAGATTGTACAGGTGCTTGAGAGTGTGAAAGTGGATATATGTGGAATAACTGAAACTAAATGGCGAGGTGAGAGTGTGAGAGAATGGGAATATGGATGGGGTATATGCGCGGGAGTGGGTGAGAATGAGAGGGCGAAAGAGGGAGTGTGTATTGTTGTGAGCAACAGGTGGAAGGAGAATGTAAGAGAGTATGGATCAGTTGGGTCAAGGATTGTGTGGGTAAGAGTGAAAGTTGGACTACAAATGTGGGTAATTGTGTGCGTGTATGCGCCAACGCAAGATCGTGTTAGTAGAGTGAGAGAAGAGTTTTGGACAAATGTGGAAGCCTGCTTGGAAAAGTTTGAAAGGAATGAGAGAGTGTTTCTGATTGGAGATATGAATGGAAAAGTAGGGAATGAGAAGGTGGATGGAGTGGTTGGTGAGTGGGGTGTGCCTGCAGAGATGGATGAGAATGGCAGTGCTTTAGTGGACATTTGTGCTGGGAGGGGGTTGGTGGTAGCTAATACCCTCTTCAGGCACAAAATGATCCATAGGTATACATGGCGAGTGGTGAGAAGAGAGGACGGGGGAATGAATGAACGGAAGGCAATGATTGACTATGTGTGTGTGGATGAAAGGATGAGAAGATGTATAATGGATGCAAGAGTATATAGAGGTTGGGGGAGTGGACTTTCTGACCACCACTTGGTGGTGGCCAGAATCAGAATCCAAACAAGATGGAGGAAGAG
>JAGKTI010001374.1:40709-57330 GCA_018397915.1 Birgus latro | reverse complement strand
ACACACACACACACACACACCATCACTTCTTTGAGGAACCTCCTGCAGTAGTTTCTTGGCTGCCACCATAACACCCTGGTCCATTGGTTGAATGAGAACAGTTGTATTAGGTGGTAGAAACATGCACCTAATGCGACTGTTATCAGTAGTCTATTCCTTCTCAGACGGATATGCAGAGGCATTGTTGAAGATCAGGAGCGCTTCACCTGGTCGCAAGGGATATCAAGTTCCTCTGTTTGATAACGGATAACCTCCTTGACTAAGTGTCTGTGGAACCAGTCTCTGAAGATCTTACAGGTAAACGAGGCCTTTACGAAATGGTACCACACAACATGCAGGCTATCCATCAACCAACAGAGACAACGTGGCTGTTTTGCGTGTCCAACAATAATGGGCTTGAGGTGGTGCATCCTGTTAGCATTGGGCACCGAGACTCGTTGTTTGGACAATCTCCGACCAGACACAGTCTTCTCCCTCTCATCTGCCAGGGTGTTGGTGGGCAAGGAGCAGTAGAAAAGGCCAGTTTCTTCAGCATTTTACACTTGACCGAGAGCAAGACCCTCCTTCTTGATCAGGCACAGCACTTTCTGGTGAGGCTCAGCACCCTCTTCTGTCACGTCCAAAGCCAGTAAGTTCATGCCAGAGTTTGAACAGGAAGAGCCAAGCTTCAAATGTCGTCAAGTTGTGCACATTGTGTGGGTGTGCAACTTCTTGGCTGCTGACTTCAACTTGGTCCCACATACAAACACACTGGCACTCCGTGGTTGGCGGAACCAAACCAAAGTCAGCTGGTCATTGGTGGCGTGGCGGGGCTGAGACATCACCTTCCCGTCACCCTTCCAATTGGCATTGCCATAGTTATCTCCATACTGAGTCAGCTTGGCCCATGATATCTTGACATCAAACAAGGTTGAACGGAGGACATCATATTCCCACAGAATGCGTAAAGTGGTCTAGCTCGTGTCAGCTAGGTGGTGTGGCCATCATCACACACACAAGAATGCCGCAGAGGAAAATAACTGCCTGAAGAAGATGGGGAACCACCACAAATCCAACAGTGGAAGCTGCCATGATTACAACTCACCCAAGCACATCCACACTCGAGAGGGACAAAGGTGGGAATTGAGGTGCGGTACCGCCAAGTGAACACAGTGCTGCCATGTCTCTACCCACACTTGACTATGAGCACTCAGGTAAAAAGTTCCAAACTGACCAATGAGCGCAAGGATCATTTTTGCCCAGCCAGGCAAATGTTGCCACGTGTATCCCATTGAATCCATTTTATATCGACCTTGGTATATGACATATTGGTGTGCAGTGAGTTTTCACATGACATAAGCCCATTGGATACTGAAGTGTGGCTGTGGATGGGTATGGATGTGATAAATAGTATGAAAAAGCAAAGTACAATATGCAAATTGATGAAGCTAAGGAACTGATGAAGGATTCAAATGGATAGATGAAATATTTATAGGTAATCAGTTGAAGAGGATGTGGCACTCCTTTTTTAAAAGGTAGTATTCATGGAAATTACTACTCCAGTGGTGTATGCAAAATGTATTGACATAGAAAAGTGCAAAAAACTGTATACCATGGTTGGTTCTGCTTGCAATGTGGAGGCAAGATTTAAAGATAATGTGGATGCTTGTGTAGCCTGTTTCACTGGGCATGCTGTTTGACAGTTTTCCTACTTTTGTGCTTTCTCTTTCTTTGCTTCTAAATTCTACCTCAGCCAGTCTTTGAGGTGGTAGTTAGGCTTAATATAATGATAATGATTTCACCTTGACTGCCTTAGAAGCAGTATAGGAACAGTTTCTATGTACAGTAGGCCTACCTCACCTCTGATTAATTTGTTCCAGACTTTACGTGATGTGATAATTGCAGTCTTTATCTAGTAAATATAAATTAATGTAACTCTTTTCTAGACAATGTTTTGCCATTTTTAAACCCTAGTATGGTTATTTGTTCCCAGTCCCATACCCTGAGGACATACTGCATTTCAGTAGCTACTGGGATTATTCATTAGTTCAAGGTACAGTAAAAGTCCTCTCATTTGGCATCTTCGGGACCAAGCAGGTGCCAAAAGAGCAGAAACTGCCCGATGACTGGGCACCTGCCAAAAAGTTTCTAGTAATCGTGGTCAGTCACCTCAAAGCAATCACATTGTCTAGAAAGTATTATTGGTCAACCCTAAGCATTAAATCGGCCTTCTATATAGTGGAAGAGCTCGCACCGAAATCTTCCATTATCTTCTTCGTAGGAACACCCACCCTCAATTTTTTCAATAATTCAGTCTTCTTGGTGATAGTCAGCACTTTATGGGTGTGTTTTTTTACAACGCTGGTAGGCTTTCCACTAGTAGAGGCCATAGGCAACTTGAGAATGAGAGGATGACCATAAAATAACACGACAGAGTTTCCAGATTTTCGAAAGGTCCCACTCACAGAGCCCGACATTCATGAGTCATGATGGCTGATGGCACATGCAGTGTTGGCAAGCAGAAATCTTCAAAGCGTTGAGCTCAACTTTAAAAATTTTAAGCTCTGTGTGAACTGTTCCAGCTTTCACGTTAAATTGGACTTCTCCAAGATGCAATGGATATAGAAGAGCTTTCACGTTAAATTGGACTTCTCCAAGATGCACTGGATATAGAAGAAAATCTTAGATTTTTTAGTGCTAATTTATTATGAATAGCGCTAGATCTAGCACCAACAGTGCCAAATTGGCAACAATGGGTGGATGGTGTGGGTACCAGCGGCAAGCCAGTGACCCCGTTGCAGGTGCCGATTGGCTCAGCATATGTGCTGGAAGAGCAGAGAACTTTTGTAATGGGACTATGAAAACTGCCGAAAGGCCGGAAATACCGTAAGACCAGATGCCGAAGGAGAGAACTTTTACTGTACACAAAACAAAGGTAAAGGCAATAATAGAGGCTTTAATGAAAATTGCAAGGACAAGCAACATATGGGTATTGACAAGGAGGCTTTTTCAATCTATAATGGCATTCATACTGATACATTTGTGACAAATGACATAAGTAGCACAGGACATCCCAAACATGACTGCTGACCATTGCCTCTCGACTTATTCACCTGCCGATTGTGTGAGATTTCCCAGGGTGGTTGGCAAGGTATCTGTGTATTCATGCCAACATTGTACGGGCTTTGCAGAGATAGGATGAATATTGCTATAGATTATATAAGGCTAGTATGGAAGCTGCTTCAGATTGGTTATTCATAAGAATATCACTAGTAAAGTGGGCGCACATTTTAGTATTAAAGTGGACCCTCACTGTATTGAACCTCGATGTATTGGATTATAGATTTATCGAACCATCATGATTGCCGAGTTGTGATAACAGATTACAGTAGGCTAATACTGGACCAGTCATGAAGTGCTAACAAGGATATGAAATAAGCTCCAAAAGGGTGAAATTATGGGCCAGGTTAGTGCAAAGTGGGTATCATTTTCCTTTACAGAACTAGAAATATAGGTATTGTAGTCATCTGTTTCAATCATGCATTTGAAGTCTCACCTGGGGGGGGTGGCCCTCTGCTTTATCAAACCAGGGTGTCCCCCCGGTTAATGTTTTTGAAGCATAGGAAGCCAGAGACTAGGCTACCAGAATCTAGGTTTTTAGCTCCTACTTGCCAGCATTCTTTAGGCATGGCTGTCCTCTCAGAATGGCAGTATGTCCCAGAATAGCCTTATTTCAAATTTTCATATCTGGGGAAGTATAGCAGTTAGAGAAACAGATTAAATACTATATTACAGATTAAATACCATATTACGCATGGTGTGGGAAGTCTCCGAGCCTCAGCTCACAGCCCCAACTTGGGTTTCCTGCTGCGCAGTCTGGGTGGTGTTTGTAACACTGACTGGGCGAGTGCAGTTGCGTGTTTGTAGTGCTGCCCAACCTCCTGCTAGACGGTACTTTCATTTTGTTACACATATCCTCCACTTTCCGTACTCACAGCAATGGGTTTTGAATCATCACCCTGTACGTGTGACTCGTCTTTGGGTTTCCATCCTTAACAGAGTGACACTTTACCCAGTTGGTGTGTGGGAGATCTCGCACAAATACAATAAAAGGTTAAGAAATAAATATTTACTCAGTTTCCAATAATTTTCCACCAACTTTGCACTTTTCATTCACTTCGAGAGAAAACTTTCTTTTTCCCATAGTACAGTAATGCCTCAGTTATCTGGATGATCCGTATCCTGTCATGTTCCATATACAGACATTAGGCCTTAGCTCTATTAAGTTCGTATCTGGATTTATTTGTCCATAACCGGACATAAAAGTTCTGGCATTGGTGTCCGACCGGCCTCCAAAGTAAAAAAAAGTCCGTTGGGTGGCTTGCTGGTCTCTCTGTTCACGCGTGGGTAATAGAGCATAACCCACAAGCGGAGCTAAAATGGCTGTCCAGGTCCCTACCAAATGGTGAAAGTCGTCTGGCCACCAGGATCACTCGTAACATACTGCCAGCACGTGAGTAATATGGACCACAACCCACAAGCTGACTGCAAACACCCATTCGTCTCCCCACTGAATGGCCAAAGTTGTCCTGCAGCCAAGATCACTGGTAATGTACCGCCAGCATGCATGTAATACTGATGGCAACCTACAAGCTGACTGAAAATGCCTGTCTGCCTCCTCACCGAATGATGAAAGTCCTTCGGCCAGCCTCGTTCACCCTGTCCCCATCCCTCCTCCATCCCCTTCCATGCTGTCTGCTGCTAGGGCCCAGGCTAATCTCCCTCCCCTCAGTCCTACCCCACCATCGTGCTGACAACCATCCACCAGTGAGTTTTTAAAGTTTTTGGCGATTAATTTGAATACTATTGGCCATATAAAAATTCTGAAAACACCACTAGAAAGTTCACGAAATTCTGCATCTAATTGTATGCTTAGCTCTTGCACAGTGCGGGGATTCTGCATCTAGTTGTATGCTTAGCTCTTGCACAGTGCGGGGGAAATTTTGCGCTAGGATGTGGGGAAGTATTTTGAAGATATTTTGTATTCGAACAAATTTTTTCTCACTGCATTTATGTACATTTCTGTACTTTAACTCATCAGTTTTGTGTGTTTTTATTAGCGTGTTTTATAGTATAAACACCAGTAAAGATGATATACAATTTATACCAATATAACCAATTTCCATGGGCATATTTGGCCATGGATTGCCCCCCCCCCCTTTGGAAGCAGCCATCACTCGGTGCCTCAGAAACTAAACTGTTTTTGCAACCGTCTTCAGTGATATTTTTTTGGATTTTTGTTGTTTATGCATTGCTTTCTTAGTGTTCAGCATTATGTTGTGTGTTTTGATGTCTAAATACAGCTGAAAGACCGGAGAACACTGCCAAAATTAGGAGAGATACTGTTCATCTAGGTTGGGTTTTTGCAGATGTGGAAATTATTTTCCCCCAGAGCAATGTATCCTTTGTTAGCAGCAGCTATTTGCGCTCCTTACCTCATTTGAATAGTTGTCCCTGTTGAAAGCAGAGAAAAATACCAGAGGGCATTTATTATTAAATTCAAGTGTTTTATTAACCCAGAGGTTTAGCTTTAGTTTCTGGTTAATAATTCTTATTAATAAATTAAATGCTACTGCATTTAACCTTTATGGACAACTGTATTGTAAATTTGTGTATAAATACTTAGAAATTTTCAACTGTACCTAAATGTGCATGTGTGGTAGGATGATGTGGAAAATGGGGGGAGGTCTAACATATCTTGTTATAGATAAAGTGATTACCTGGCTTTTGTTTGATTTAAAACGAAGATTAACTTGTTAAGATGGATTTTCCTTGTAAATTTCTTTAGGTTAATTCACTGTATTTTGGTAACTGTAATTGAATAATATTTGGCATCTCTGAAGCCCATGAGGGAGACGAGATGCACCATTGCTCAGCTCTGTTCCTAAAGCTTGTTCAAGCTGCACATTGTGAATAATTGCACCACAGGACGCTTGGAAAGACCCGGCAAACCTAACCAAGACCTGTCATCATCTGTTATAAAGACTCTATCTAGCTAAGTAACTTTTATGATTTGGCCAAATCACGGGAACTAGCTAGGACAGGGGTCAGCAACCCTAGGCACGCGTGCCAGAAACCCTAGGCACGCGTGCCAGACTTGGCACACGAAGTGCTATACTATGGCACTCGATGTTATCCAGAGTTCGTTTTGTTTCGTTTTTTAAGGCTCCAATATGCTTGCACGCGTCGGCCTTGGTTACCTAATGGTGGCTTTCCATGCCGCTTGATCTATGGCAGCATCCCTGTTCAGTCCCTTAACCCTGAGGTCACACTTAATGACCTCATCCCACGTCTTTCTCGGTCTACCTCTCGCAACACCACCCCCAATATTAACACTTCTCACCTTCTGCACCCAATTATCATCCTCCATCCTCTCCACATGCCCAAACCATCTCAGTCTACCTCTCCTCATCACAGCCCCAATACATTCCAGTCCCATCCTACCTCTCAACTCTTCGATTGTAAACCCAGCCCCCTCTGGCCTTGCACGCGGGGACGCACTGCACATCTACCTAATCATTGTCATTTCCTTATGTTTGAGCCTGTAAATATCCTTTACCTTTACTGCCCAGGTCTTGCTACCATACAGCATCACACTTCTATCACATGCTGCATACAGAGACCCCTTAGCACATATGAAGAGTCCTCTCAATGCCAGAAGAGGCAACAGGTCCCTGAACTTCTTCCAACCACTTCTCACCCTAGCCACAGAGCTAGCTCCAGCCCCACTTCCAGCACATAACATGTCTCCCAAATAACAAAACTCTTCCACACACTCAAGAGACTCACAGCAAGTTCAATCCTTTCACACCTGACAATTTCCACCTGCTCTCCCCGACACACCGCACACGTAAAATCAACATTATCTCGCAGTCTACCTCTAATACCACTACATCTCTTGTGCACCCATTTATCACAAACACTGCACAAGATAGAATTACTTCCCATGCCCTTGTGGCAAATTGCACATGGCCACTCTCCCTCTTCTTTGACTGTACCGTCACCAACCCTAGATATCATCACTTTTATTTTTTCTGCATTTACCGTTAAGGCCATCTGCCCTGTACCATTTCTCCACTTTCTAAATCTTTCCTCCACCTCCCGTTCATTCTCTGCAATCAACACCAAATCATCACCACACAACATCTCCCATGGGAGACCATTTCTGAAGTCATGTGTGAGGTCTTCAGGTACCATGATAAACAACAAGGGACTCAAAACTGACTCCTGATGCACACCGACATTCACGGAAAACTCATCACTCAAATCTCCGTTCACTCATACCTGGGTGCGAGCACCCACATACATGGCCGTAGCTACCCTAACCAGCCACTCTTCCAACCCAAGCTTTCTCATTGCCCACATCACCACCTCTCTAGGGACTCCATCAAAGACCTTTTCCAAATCAACAAAAACAAAATACAATTCCCTTTTCTTTCCAATACATTTTTCCTGAAGCTGTCGAACAATGAATATGGCATCAGTGGTCTCCTTGCCTGGCATAAACCCAAACTGCATCTTATCAATATTCACTCTTTCTCTAATCATACCTTCTAGAACTGTCTCCATTACTTTCATTATCTGATCTAGGAGCATTGTGCCTCTGTAATTTCCCCTTTCTAGGCCATCACCCTTCCCTTTGTACACATTTACAATTACACTCTTCAGCCACTCATCTGGGACAACACACTCATATATAATCATATTAGATCAGTGACTAACCTCACCCATATATCTCCTCGGGCCTTCAACATTTCGGCAGTCAACCCAGACACACCTTCTGCCTTCCCCACTCGCATCCCACCTATTGCCTCACTCAGAGTAGCAGCGTCAATCAAAGGCCAAGGGCCACACACTGGATCTGCTGGCTCCAAACTTTCCCTGCCCCAGTCAAACTCCTCATTCAACAGCTGGCTATAATGCTCTCTCCATGCATCTTTTAATATCCCCACTGTTCGCCACTATCCTTCCTTCATCATTCTTCATACACTGCTTCCCTATAATATCCCGATTATCCCTCTTCATCTGATTTGCCACCTTAAATATCATATTTTTCCTTCCTTCATGATTTAGATTATCAAGTAAAAGCCTCTGTGACTCAGACTTTGCCCTGTATACCTTTCTTCTAGCCCTACGCTTGGCAGCCAAGTATTCTTCTGTGCTACCACCCTTCTTCCATTCTTTTCTCCTTAACTGCGGCTTCTACTCCCTCATCCCACCACCAAGTTACTTTATGGCTTGGTGGGCCTCTTGTCCAACTGCATATTGGTTCAGTACCTCTCAAGAGGTTGTTCTTAAGGGCTCTGTACTGTTCATTAATGCCTCTGTCTATGTCTCCCTGTTCAGCCATCACTCTCCTCATATCACTATAGAAGGCATCCCTTACTGCTTGGTTTTCCAGCTTCCATATTTTCCTCCTATGTATATACATCCTCTTTTTCATCACTCTTTCTTTAACCCGTCCAGTCCTGACCGATTTTTTACCCAACATACCCTCAGAACATAACCGATTTTTTTTTTTTTTTTTCTCAAACCTCCGCTTTTGGTGAGAAACATCGAAAATTCTTAGAGAAATCACCCTCCTGAGCTTGTAACTGATGTCAGCCAACCTTTCGTTTTCCTTCTTTCTCAGGGTACCTGGCTAAAGAAAACAAACTAGGGTTAACTGATGCAAACGACTTTAAATTACGTACTGATTTATTTATTGGGTACGAATTTATGTGTAGCACGAGTCTGTATTGGTTTTCACACAATAATATAGGTGATAAAAGCATTGTACATTCACCCAAAACCCTCAGCATATGGCACCTTCCTTTATGACATTACCGCCTCATCACTTCTGTTTGTTTCTTCCTCTAGCTAGCTTCTTTGTTTCTTTGTCCTCCACCTCAGGAATCACTTTCACCATGAATTTCGTCATTGGAGAGAACGTGGGGCAACGTATCTTTACTGGCCAGGTTACTTCTAACAGGTGAATTGCAGTGTTTGTTGGGGGAGGGGGGGTCAGGTGGGGCCAAGCAGTATCCCCGCTTGACAGCAAGTAGAGGAAGGTCTCCCACATATGCCTACCAAAAATCACCCGCGAATCTAGAAAAATGTGCAAACGACTGGCCTTGCAACTGACTGACGTACAATGCACGTCAGTGGGTCTGTCCGCCGAAAACAAGTAGTGACATGCATCATGCGTCAGTGGGACTCGGCGTGTTAAGCACCATGTCACAAATCAATAGTTTGTGCTGCTGCACACATTCCTCGTTTCCTATAACTTTAACATCCCCCACTAACCTCCTATCAACCCTCCTGACCAGAAAATAATCTATCTGACTGCTATTTCCCCAGGACTCGGTGTGTTAAGCACCATGTCACAAATCAATAGTTTGTGCTGCTGCACACATTCCTCGTTTCCTATAACTTTAACATCCCTCACTAACCTCCTATCAATCCTCCTGACCAGAAAATAATCTATCTGACTGCTATTTCCCCAGGACTCGTATGTAATCAACCTACTTTCTCTTTTCCTAAAATGTGTGTTGCACACAATCATGTTCATTGCCTCCCCAAACTCAAGTATTCTTTCCCCTTCTGCATTTCTTATACCATGTGCACATCCCCCATGTACTTCTTCATAACCTTGAGCTGCTTCACCCACATGACCATTTAAATCCCCTTCCAGAACCACTACCTCATCAGCGCTCATACCACTTACTACACGTATTAAGTCATCCCAAAATCTGTCCTTCTCTACCTCATTCAAGCCTGCCTGTGGAGCATATGCCAATATAATTGCAATCATCATTACACTGAACAAAATTTTCACTACCAATATCATATCGCTTACACTCATAACATTCTTAACATAATTCACCCATTTCTCTGTAACCAACACCCCCACACCCCAATATCCATCTGTCCTCCCCTGCCAAAATAACTTATAGTAGCAATCCTTCCCAGCAATTTTTCTGGCTGATCCACCCCTCTACAGGACTTTCTGCAAACTTGCCACATCCACCCACCTCCTACTGAATGCCTCAATGACTTCCCCTGCTCTTCCCCTCAAACTTCCTTCATTCCATGAATCCACTTTCATCTCCCTGGGCAATTTAATGTCCTCAGTGTTGCTTTGAAGCTTATTCTTGTATTTAATCATAGTCAGTGATAGTAAAGGGGGGGGTAAACATTCCATAGGCCCCACCCACTTCAGAATATCAGGTCCAGGCAATGGATCTGGGACCCCTAGCCCACCAACTTACCAGTGGCTGTTGTAGTGGCCTCGGGGCACCCTGCCAGGACAGCTGCAGGGACACCCTCGAAGTGTGCCTTTGCACTGCAATTACCATCCATTATGCACCCACTGATAGGGCAGCCTTCTGGGGCGCTACTCCCAGGTTCGGGCCCCTCTCTGTTGGGTGAAAGCGGCAGCCTGGGAGTCGCAGTGCCCTGTACCCTCTAACACAGGTTTGAGCCCCATCTCACCCCGAACCCATGATCTATGCCGGCGGAACCCCCGTCACCCCTCCCCCCAAAAGTTCGCCACTAGGTAGCGGGGACAAAATTTTCTGTCCGCATGTACTGTGATGTAGTTGGATACGTTGTGTGATGTGTAAAGCGCATGTGGTGTAGTGCATAAGATAGAGGAAATGTTTGGAAGAGTATGCTGGTCTACTCTCCTTGTAACTGTCACACTGAAAAGGTCAGCAAGGGGGGATGGTCAGATAGCTAGTGAAACAGGAGCTCCAGCTCTCCCAATCACCAGCATTCCCATTCCCTTCGGGAGTACCACCCTATTTGGCCTGTGCCACAGCCTCCTTGTGTCAAAGAAAATATTGGAAATGCGATGAGAGAGAGAGAGAGAGAGAGAGAGAGAGAGAGAGAGAGAGAGAGAGAGGTGGGCACATCATTACTTACTAAATCAGTTATAAGAAAAATAGATGTCCTTGTATAATAGTTGATGTAGATAAGATTCTTACACATGATTCAGTGAGTTAATGATGAAACTATTTGCTACCAGCAAGGAGGTGTGAGGAAGTACTAGTCGAGCAGGGCAGTACTCCCAAGGTGGATGGAATGGCTGATGACAGAGAGAGCTGGAGCTCCCGTTTCATCAGCCCTCAGGACTTGTTCCTGGCCATCCCCCTTTGCTGAACTTTTTCAGTGGCTCAGTAACACAGAGAGTAGACCAGCATGCCCTCCAATACAAGTTTCTCTAACTGTCAACACCAAACAACATGCAAGCTATACACTACACTTCCTTTTCAAAATTTGTAAAAAAAAGAAAATGGCTCACTTAAATCATACCTCGGAGTCCCTAAGGGGGAGGGACCATAAATGCCCCCACCATCAGCCTCTCTCCCAGTGACAACTCACAGAGCTGCCTGGAACCAATGTCTGACTCACTCCTTCTTCATTTCTGTAACATTCGCGGCCTGTTCTCTAATTTTCGCTCCGTTGAACACCACCTCTCCTCCTCTAAACCTCACCTTCTCTTTCTCTCTGAGACTCAGCTGTCTGAGGCAGCTGACAGCAAACCCTTTCTGTATCCTCCTGCTTTCTCTATTCTCATTTCAAAGCCAGAGGTGGCTGTTGCGTATATGTACGCAATGATCTATCTTGCTCTTGTGTTCCTGAACTTGATTCTTCTGAATTCTCTACTCTCTGGCTTCAGCTCTCCTGTCATTCTCTGACAAAATATATCTGTGCTGTTTACTTATCTCCTAATTCTACTATCAAAAATTCTTTGACTATCATACTTCTACAATGGAACACATTCTATCCATTTCTCCTTTCTCTGAAATCTCCATTCTAGGAGATTTCAATGTTCACCATCACCTTTGGCTCTCCTCTCCTTTTACTGATCCACCTGGTGAACAGGCCTACATCTTTTCTATCCTTAATGACCTAGAGCAGCTTGTACAGCACCCTACCCGTATCCCTGACCGCCTTGGAGAGAGTTCCAACATACTTGACCTTTTCCTAACAACTAATCCTTCTGCTTACACTGTTCATCTTTTCTCTCCGTTGGGCTCCTCCGATCATAACCTTATTACCTTAACCTGTCCTATCGCTTTGGTACGGCCTGTGGACCCTCCAAAGAAATGCAGCCTGTGGCACTTTGGAGCTGCAGATTGGGAGGCCCTCAGGCAGTACTTCTTTGATTTTCCTTGGAATGATTATTGCTTCCATGGCCGGGAGCCATCCGAGTGTGCCTTGCACATTATGGAGGTTATTCTCTCGGGCATGGAAACATACATTCCTTTCTCATATCCTCTGACTAATGCAAGAAAGCCTTGGTTTAATCATGCTTGTTCCTATGCTGTCCACAACAAGGAGAGGGCCTATAAAAGGTACTGGAGCCAACCCACCCCTGAATCACATCTTTTATATATATCTGCCAGGAATCGTGCTAAGTCTGTTCTTCGCTCTGCTAAAAATAATTTCATCTGTGTTAAATGTTCTCAACTCTCCAACTCGAATTCTTCTCGCTCCTTCTGGCACCTTGCCATAAACTTTTCTAACAACTTTACCTCATCATCCTTCCCTCCTCTTTTCTACTCTGATGGCTTTGTAGTTATTTCTTCTATTGATAAAGTAGATCTCTTCGCTCAGTCTTTCTCCTCCAGTTCCACCTTAGACGATTCCGGTGCTGTTCCTCCATCACTTCCCCCCTCTTACTTCCTCTTGACTGACATTGAAATTTCTTCAGCCGACGTTTTTTCTGCTGTCACTGGCCTCAATACTAAAAAGGCATATGGGCCTGATGGAGTCCCTCCTGTTGTCCTCAAAAACTGTGCTTCTGTGCTTACACCCTGCCTAGGTAAACTCTTTTGCCTTTGTCTATCATTTTGTACCTTTCCTTCTTGCTGGAAGTTTGCTCTCATTCAGCCAGTCCCAAAGACGGGTGACATTCTCAACCCTCTAACTATCGTCCAATTGCTTTAACATCCTGTATCTCAAAAGTTTTTGAGTCAGTTCTTAACAGAAAAATTTTAAAGCATCTTTCCTGTCACAACCTTCTTTCTGATCGTCAGTATGGGTTCTGTCAGGGACACTCCACTGGCGATCTTCTCACCTACTTTTCAGAATCCTGGTCATCCTCCTTTTGGGACTTTGGTGAAAGCTTTGCCATTGCACTTAACATCTCAAAGGCTTTCGTTTGAATCTGGCATAAATCTTTAATTTCCAAACTGCCCTCCTACGGTTTCTCTCCTTCTGTCTGTGCCTTCATCTCTAGCTTCCTTTCTGGTCGTTCTATAGTCGCTGTTGTAGACGGCCATCGTTCTTCTCCTAGACCTATCAACAGTGGTGTTCCTCAGGGTTCTGTCCTATCACCAACTCTCTTCCTTTTATTCATCAATGACCTTCTAAGCTGTACATCTAACCCTATCCACTCATATGCTGATGATTCCACCCTTCACGTTTCCATTCGGTTTCCGCAATGTCCGTCTCATCAGTTACTTCAACAAAAAAGGGATGAGGCTATGGCACACCTAATGTCTGACTTGGCTCGTATCTCTGATTGGGGTAAAAATAATCTTGTTATTTTTAATGCATCAAAAACTCAGTTCTTACACTTATCAACCTGACAAAATCTTCCTCAGGATTACCCACTAATGTTTAATAATGTCCAGGTCAGTCCTGCATCATCGTTGAACATGCTTGGGGTTTCATTCTCTCGGGATTTGATTTGGAAAGAACATATTACATCTCTTGTGAAATTTGCTTCCAAAAGATTTGGTGTGCTGGGCCGATTCCAAACTTTCTTTACCCCTGCACAGTTGTTGAGTTTGTACATGGGTTTTATTCGCCCGTGTATTGAGCACAACTCTCATGTGTGGGGAGGCTTCCTACATGCAGCTCTTCTCAATAGGGTGGAGTCAAAAGCTTTTCATCTCATTAACTTTCCTCCTCTTACTGATTCCCTTCAACCTTTGTCTCTTCGCCGCACTGTTGCATCTTTATCTCTCTTCTATCGCTACTTCAACGGTCACTGTTCCTCTGAACTGTCTGCTTGCATCCCTCCACCTCTACGATGGGCACGTAGTACCTGTCTAGCAACAAACTGTCATCCCTTTTCTGTCCAGCTCTCTAATGCAAGAGTTAACCGTTACTCCCAGTCCTTCATTTATGCAACTGGTCAACTCTGGAACTGTCTTCCTCTGTCTGTATTTCCTACTTCCTGTGATCTCCAGTCTTTCAAACGCAGTGTGTCCAGGCATCTCGAAATGAATGGATCTTGAATTTGGCTCTCTTTTGTATTGTTTTTGCTTTTTCTTGGAAGGAATAGTTTGAGGCCAATGGCCTTTGGTTCCTTCTTCCTGGGATAAAAAAAAAAAAAAAAATGTACTGCGTGACGTTGATGAGTACGAGACACATTTGTGCTACCCAACTGGCCCTTGGTGATGCATCAGGCAGCTGCTCAGTCACCTTTTAGTCACCACAAGTGTCAGAGATATGGTTACAGTGGCTACTGCCAAGAAAGCCAAGTTTGATGTGCGGTCATTTCAGGCATCATGGACAAACGACTTTGGATTTATCCAGCAGAATGATCATGCTGTTTGTGCTCTCTGCAGTGAGGATGTTGTATGCCGCACATCGAGTGTTAAGAGACACTATGAAACAAAACACTAGAAAACTTTCAAGGACAATGCGGACAAGGCGATGGCTATAAGAAAGCAGTATGCAGCTGTGAAAAACAAAGCAGTGTGTTGAGCCTGTGTGCTTGCAAAAATAATTTAACTGAAGCAAGTTACAAATTAGCTTTGTGTATTGCAAAACATGAAAAACCTTTCACTGATGGAGATTATATAAACGCTGCATTCCTGGACTGCTCTGAAGAGTAACTTGAATGCATGTCAAATAAGAATATCATCATCTCAAGGATAAAAGACATGCCTGTCTCTGCTAGAACCGTGGAAAGGCGCATTTCTGAAATTTCTGCCAATGTAAGTGAACAACAAACTGTTGCTTTAACAAACACAGCCATGTTCATCGTGGCCCTAGATGAAAGTGTGGATATAAATGACATTCCTCGGTGGGCTGTCTTTGCCAGGTATAGTGACACAGAGATACACGAGGAGCTGTGCTGTTTTATACCTACGCATGACATTACCAAGGGAGAGGATATAATTAAAATGTTCACTGACTGTTTTGAGGACTGAGGTGTTGACATTAGAAAAATTTTTGCATTTACAACAGATGGTGCTCCTGCTGTGGTAGGAGAAAGCAAGGGCTCTACCAGGTTGCTTGAGTATAAAATTGGGCACCCTATCCTGAAATTGCACCTCATCATTCGCCAAGAAAGTCTGTGTGCCAAGATTTTGAACTCTGAACTCAGGAATGTGATGGTTACTGTAACAAAAATAGCTAATTTTCTTATTGCACGCTCTTCTCTTACACACATGCAGTTTCAGTCTTTTCTTGAAGAGGTGGAAAGTGGATGCAAAGACATACTCTTGCATAGCAGTGTCGGGTGGTTAAGCTGTGGGAAGGTTTTGGAGAGATTTGTGGAGTGCTTTAATGAAATTAAGATCTTTTTAATGGAAAAAGGCCAAGCCTATCCTGAACTGGAGAACAGAGACTGGATTATAACACCTATGTTTCTCTCACATATCACCTCGCATCTCAACGGCCTCAATCTTCGCTTCCAAGGAGCAGGACAGACTTTACTGGATTTGTATGATACATGGAAGGCGTTTGTGGCAATGCTTGCTGCTTTCTAAGTGGATATTAAGTATGGATCTTTTTGTTACTTCAAAAACCTGAAGAGTTTATCTGCAACTCATCCTGTCAACACTGATGGTATTGAAGTCTACGTGCAGGAATTAGAGTCCGAGTTCTCAGTCAGGTTTCAAGATATACAACACACTGGCCCAGTGTTGTCATTTTTTATCAGACCAGACAACTTCAGATATAGCAACCTGAAAGTGCCTCTGTTCCAGTGGATGGAAGCTGAGGAGTTGGAATTGCAGTTGATTGAGATTCAGGCCTCCTCTTTATGGTCAGGTAAATTCAAAGAGCTTCGAGAAATGCTGGAAACATCTGTGGATGATTGTGAAGCCTCCATTCTAAGCTGTTGGGCATTGCTTCCTAATAAATTCAACTGCATGAAGAAAGTTGCTTTTGCATTAGTATCAGCCTTTGGATCTATGTATCAGTTTGAGCAGGTGTTTCCACACCTGAAGCACAGCCTTAACCCCTACACCGCGGGTCGTCACTTTCATGACGGTCGGGTGCAATGGATCATACCGCTGGGCGTCACTTGAGTGACTCTGTTATTTTTAATTTCACCGGGCTTTCAGGTGGTGACTTGTATCAGCTATCAGCACTGCCAATGTCCAACAATAGTCAGAGCTACTAATGTCATCAGTATTCCCATCCATTGTTGACAATTTAGCCATTTTCCCCCATTCTAGACTCCCCTCCCTACTTCCCCTCATTTACCCTCTCGTGTCGTCTGCTCAGCCGCCCTGTGCTAAGTAAATCTTCCCCAGATTTTTCCACTGTTTTCATCCATTGAAATGAACCCTATGCCTTATTCTTATACAAAATAATATATATATATATATATATATATATATATATATAT
>JAGKTI010001374.1:0-20910 GCA_018397915.1 Birgus latro | reverse complement strand
GCATGTGGAGAGGATGGAGAGTGAAAGATTGACGAGGAGAGTGTATGTGAGTGAGGTGGAGGGGGCGAGAGGGAGGGGGAGGCCGAGGATGAGATGGAGGGATGGAGTGGAGAGGTATATGAGAGAGGGGGGTGTGAGTTGGGAGTGTGGTAGTGAAATGGCAGGGGACAGAGTGACATGGAGGCGATTTGTTTGTGGCCACCCCGTTCGCGATTGAGGCGTCTGGCAATAGATAGATAGGTCAAGGTCTGTATGTCAGTTACCTCAGTAACTTTGCAACTGCTCAAGATCTCATCACAAAATTTTACAGGTGTGTAGTAAGGATGAAAATCTCTTACATGTATTTTTTTCAGTTTGTCTGTGTGTCTGTTAGCACGATGACTTCGCAGCTGCTGAAGACATCATCACAAAATTTTACAGCTGTGTAGTAGGGATAAAAATCTCCTACGAGTTCAGAATTGATGAAAATAGGTCAAGGTCTGTGTGTCTGTTACCCAGAGGTGTGGAGTCGGATTTAAAACACTCCAACTCCGACTCCGACTCCAGGAAATTTTAAGGTTGCGACTCCGACTCTGACTCCAACTCCACCCCCCCTCCCCCTCCCCCTCTTCTGCAGTACAGTGGTAGGCATACTGCATTACTTAAATATTTTCAAGTTTACTTCTTTCTACCTATTGCCAGATGCCTTAATCCCATAAGGGGAGGCCACAAACAAATAGCCTCCATATGTCGCCCTGTTCCCCGCCATTTCACTACCCTGCTCTCAGCTCACACCCCCCTCTGTCATATACCTCTCTGCTCCATCCCTCCATCTCATCCTTGGCCCCCCCGTCCCTCTCCCCCCTCCACCTCACTCACATACACTCTCCTGGTTAGTCTTTCACTCTCCATCCTCTCCACATGCCCAAACTCCTTAATGTGTTTCTTCTAACGCTTCCTATCACATCCACATCCACACCACAATGCTCCTTCACTTCGTCATTTGTCAGTCTGTCTTCCCATCTGACTCCACATGCTCCTCTCAAATAACTCATTTCCACTGCTCTCACTCTTGACTTCTCTCCCTCCAACAAGGTCCAAGCTTTTACTTCCATATGTTAGAGTTGGTGTCACAATACTATCATGTAGTAGCTTTTTCGCTTCCATGCTCACTTCCCTGTTTCTTATCACTGCTTTCAACGAACCAGCAACCTTTCTTCCCTGCTGCACCCTTTCAAGCACTTCACCCTCTAAACTTCCATCCTTACTCATCATACTATCCAAGTACTTAAATGCACTCATATTCTCCTTATCCTCCCCATGCAATCTCACTTTACATTAACTGACTTCACTTCTCTCGAAGACCATCACTTTACTCTTTCCTACATTCACCTTTAGACTTTGTTTTATACACACTCTCCCAAACACATCTACCAAGCCTTCCAGCTCCCCTTCATCTTCACTTAACAACATGTATCATCTGCAAACAACAGTACAGGGAGTTTCCAAACACTGCCCTCTCTCACTAGGGCCGCTCCAACATCCACTGCCCGACCTTGTATCTCTTTTATAACCCCATCCATATACAGATTGAACAACAATGGAGACCTGACATACCCTTGTTTCAGTCTAACCTTCAGATAGAAAAATTCACTCAGTTCACCATCCATACACACTGCAGCCTTAGCACCCTCATATATACTCTTCACACCCTTCAACAACTTCCCATCTACTCCATATATTCTTAATACTTTCCTCAACCCTTGTCTATCCACCCTGTCATATGCTTTCTTCAAATCCATGAAGGCTGCATACAACTTCTTTCCCTTCTCTAGAAATTTTTCCACTAAACATCTAAGAATGAATATCTGGTCTACACAACCTCTTCCCTTCCTAAAACCTCCCTGTTTTTCTCCAACTAATTCCTCTGTAACTTCCCTAACTCTGTCAATAAGTATCCTACCACATACCTTTCCTATTACACTAAGAAGGCAAATGCCCCTATGATTACCAAACACTTCTTTTTCCCCTTTTCCTTTGTACAGGGGAATAATTATACCTGACTTCCAATCCTCCCGGACTCTACTTTCCTCCCAGGCCAATCTGCACGTCTTCCACATCCATTCTCTTAATATATCTCCCCCATGCTTGAGCATTTCACCACACACTCCATCAATTCCTGGGGCTTTCCCCATTTTAACTTTTTTCATTGCTTCCACATCTTCCATCCTGCTGATTTCTTCCTCTCTTCTCACATCCCTCCTTCTCCCAGCCATTCCCCAGCCACTTATACTTGCAACTTTCATTCTCTATGTTTGCAACTTTCATTCTCAATGTTCAACAATTCATTAAAGTGTTCTCTTCATCTGCTCACCTTCTCCCTTCTCCACAAGTAATCTACCATTTTTATCTTTTACTCCCCAACTGCCTATTTAAATCTCTCTACCTCCTTCCAGAACATTTTCTTACATTCCCTCCACATTATACTCAGATTCCTTCCAAATTCTTCATCCACTCTCTTCTTACTCTCTCTTACTAATCTTTTCACCTCTTCCTCTCCACATATAACTCTTTCCTCCATCTCTCATCTTCTTCGACACCCCTGTTTCTCTTCCACTCACTATATGCTTTCTTCTTTTGTGCCACAGCCTCTCTCACCTTTTCAGTCCACCATGCTGTTTCCTGCACCCCCTTTCGTCTTCTCTTCACCCCACACACCACCTCGCATGCTGCACAGATTTCTTCTGTAAATATCTTGCACACACCTTCCACATCCCCCATCTGCTGCAGTCTGTATTTACCCAATCGCTCCTCCACATCCCTTTTATACTCTACCTTTTTTCCATTCTTTCGTAACTTTTCTACCCTCCTTGTAAGAACTACTTCCTCCTGTCCTTCCCTTCTTCTGTTTCTCCATTTTGTTTGGACTTTGATTCTGACAACCACCAAGTGGTGGTCCGAAAGTCCACTCCCCCAGCCTTTATATTTTCTGGCATCCATTACCCACTGTCTCATCCTTTCATCCATACAAACATAATTAATCATTGCCTTCCATTCATTCAGTTCTCCATCCACCCTTCTCATCACTCGCCACGTATACCTATGGATCATTTTTTGCCTGAAGAGGGTATTAGCTATCACCAACCCCCTCCTGGCACAAATGTCCACTAAAACACTACTATTCTCATACATCATTGCAGGCACACCCCACTCACCAACTACTCCATCAACCTTCTCATTACCTACTTTTCCATTCATATCTCCAATAAAAAACACTCTCTCATTCCTTTCAAACTTTCCAAAGCACGCTTCCACATTTGTCCAGAACTCTTCTCTCACTCTTCTTGCACGATCTTACATTGGCGCATACACGCTTACAATCGCCCACATTCAATCTTACCCGCACAATCCTTGAGCCAACTGATCCATACTCTCTTATATTCTCCTTCCATATGTTACTCACAACAATACACAATCGCTCTTTTGCCCTCTCATTCTTACCTACTCCCATGCATATACCCCTTCCATACTGCCTCATTCTTACCTACTCCCATGCATATACCCCTTCCATACTGCCTCATTCTTACCTACTCCCATGCATATACCCCTTCCATACTGCCATCCTCTCACACTCTTACCTCACCATTTAGTTTCAGTTAATCCACATACATCCACTTTCACACCCTCAAGCACCTGTACAATCTCTCTGTCTTTCACCTCATCATTTGCACCCCTTACACTCCACTTATCTATCCGTACCAAGTCCTTTGTTCGGTCCTTAGTCGTCGTCATCTGGTCAGTTCTGGTCCGAGGTTTCTTGTTCATATTTTTAGTTAGCTGTTTTCTGGGGAGGGGCACTAACCCTCCGCCAACCCACTTGTCATGTAGGGAACACGTGTTGGTTGGTTATAAGGTTACCACCCAGCATTGTAAATTCTTTCCTGGTTTACAGGAAATCATTTGGTTTGTCACTCAGTGTACGAGTAGAGCTACCCCAACAACAGGGAATCACTACACCAAGTGGGTGGATGATAGGTGCCCCTCACCTACTTCATCCGTATTATTAGTGTACAGTAATCTCTCTACTATCTGGACGACACCTATCCGGTTACATCACTATTCGGACATCGTGGGCTGATGGCCAAAAAAAAAAAAAAAAACCTTTTTCCGACAGCATCAGTTTGAATTTCCCGCGCGCGCTGACTAGCTCCCTTTCTGCCTTGTCCCCCTCCTCCTAGTTCTGTTTCAACTCCCGTGAACAGTGGACGTCTGTCCGATCGTTTGCGGTATTTTCATTCTTGTTTAAATAATCATAAGTCACAGTGCTAACGATTAAGTGTAGTTAAACACTGGATTACTGGACATGCTTCAAGAGCAATTATGACCACTGTAAAAACCTTAGAGGTGGGGGTAAACAAGGAGTAAACAACAATCATGGACATTTAAGTAAACATTGTCAACTGCTAAATATTTTCCATAATCACTTCTCAATGCTCATTCTCTGGTTACATTTTATTTACTTCATGCTTTGTGTCCCATATTTGAGTGCACAGGCTGTGAAAGAGGTGATTTTCTCATTGATTACCATGTCTCTTACATACGTTCACTATCTAGTCAACTGGTGAACATTTTTGCCCTACACACCTCTAAATCATAATTTTTTTGGTTACATTTTATTTACTTCATGCTTTGTGTCCCATATTTGAGTGCATAGGCCGTGAAAAGGTGATTTTCTCAGTAGTAATCATATCTCTTCCTTACGTTCATTATGTAGTCAGCTGGCGAACACCCCTTCCTTACTCACCCCAAAATCATCATTTTTGGGTTAAAATTTGATTAATTCATGCTTTGTTCCAATTATTTATGTGAATGGGGTAGCAGCCGTGGCTCAGCGGGTTAGAGCGCTCCGCTCTGGCTGTAGGGTCGGAGGATCGAATCCACCCAAGGGTCATTGGTAGACATCAGAAAGGGCATCCTGTCATAAAATGCTACACGCTCCAATCCAAGAAGGCCGACGCATGCAAGCATGTTGCAGCCTTCAAAAACGAAATGAAACGAACGAATGGGGTCTTAAATAAGTGCTATGCATGTCCAGTAGGGAGGTAGGTAGGTGGTTTTCTGATTTAGGTTAGGTTAAGTTAGGGTCAAGAATGACCGGTGCTGTTGGTGAACAGTGAACACCTTTGCCATACCTAACTCTTTTTCTGGTAACAATTTATTTATTTGATGCTTTGTATCCCATATTTTAGTGCATAAGATGTGAGAAATGATGATTTTCATAGTGATTGCCACGTCCGATACTTACACTAATCTGCCAACTCGTGAAAACCCTTCCTTACTCACTTCAGATTCATCATTTTTGGGTTAAAATTCAATTAATTCATGCTTTGTGCCAATTATTTATGTGAATGGGGTCTTAATTAAGTGCTATGCATGTCCAGGAGGGAGGTAGGTAGGTGGTTTTCTGATTTAGGTTAGGTTAGGTTAGGGTCAAGTATGACTGGTGCTGTTGGTGAACAGTGAACACCTTTGCCATACCTAACTCTTTTTCTGGTAACAGTTTATTTATTTGATGCTTTGTATCCCATATTTTAGTGCATAAGATGTGAGAAATGATGATTTTCATAGTGATTGCCACATCTGATACTTATTTACACTATGCTGCCAAGTCATGAACATCTATGCCTTACTTACCTCAAAATCATCATTTTTGGGTTAAAATTCAATGAATTCATGCTTTGTGTCCATTATTTAATGCATATGGTGTGAGAAAGGGTGATTTTCATAGAGATTTCCATGTCTTATACTTACACTTGCTAGCTAGTTGTGAGCACCTATGCCTTACTCACCTCTAAATCATAATTTTTTGGTTAAAATTCATTTAATTCATGCTTTGTGTGCATTATTTATGTGAAAGGGAACTTAAATAAGTGCTATGCATGTCCAGTAGGGAGGTAGGTAGGTGGTTTTCTGATTTAGGTTAGGTTAGGTGAGGATCATGAATGACCAGTGCTGGAGCTTCAGGACCTCTAACCGGACAAGACCACTGTCCGGCCATGCCTTTGGCTCTATTACGTCGGATAGTAGAGAGATTACTTATAATATTGTAATTCACGTTAAATCAATATTGCCACAAAAACATTCCACAAATTGCTTGCCTGAAATGTCCTCCCACAAGAGCTCCCACAAAAGCTAATTTCCCCCACAAAAATGTGGGAATTTCTCACGAAGTGGCACAACTGGCCTAGCAGTTCACCTAAGTACTTTACACGAGAATTGATCATGTAAAGGAGTCTGAGTCGGAGATATTTTTACCGACTCCGACTCCGACTCCGACTCCAGCCAAAAGTATCCGACTCCTCGACTCTTGACTCCGACTCTGACTCCACACCCCTGCCGTTACCACAATAATTTTGCAACCACTCCAGGTATGATCACAAAATTTTACAGGTGTGAAGTAGGGATGAAAATCTCGTACAGGTTCAAATTGGTGAAAGTAGGTCAATGTCAAGGTGTGAACTACGCTAGATATGTATTGGCTCATGGCTCATGTTATTCTCCCCTTGGGGGTGCCTCTAGTTTGTGATGCTGATGAAAAGGCATTTGGGCAGTAGCATATTGTGAAACAAGAGATTATAGTGATATTATTATGTCCAAAGCCAGAGTTGCACCAATTAGCCCTTTCGATACTTAGGGTAGCGGTGCAAAAGTCACCTGCTCGTTACTGGATAACGCAGGCTGCTTCGAACCTAATCTCACCTGCTTGTTACTGGGCGACGCAAGGTGCATTGAAAAAAATCGCCCCTTGATTTTTTTTTGCTTTATGGAAAGAAAAAACATCGTAAATTAGTCCATAATTTATGTTGCCGAACGCTTTTATCAACACCGTAAGCAAGTACAGTACAACTATTTGAGATTACATGAATAAAAAATCAGGCAGTTCGAGGCATAAATAAAGGCAAGGGGAAAAATTATTTAGTGAAACACTGCCCCCGCACTGTAGCGCTATTGTAAGATAATTTCCTTTTGCGGTACGAAAAACTGACCCGAATTGCCCTACAGTATATGTTTATATACCAAAATGAAGCTAATGAAATTTCCTAAAACTCTTTCTCAGTAACAGTTACCATAAAACATATATTTCTATGAAGAAACAAGGAGGAAGGAAAAACTTTGTAAATTACCGCATAAACGCTTTTATCATCACCATAAGCAAGTAGCTGTTCAAGATTACATGAATAAAAAAATCAGGCAGAATGAGGCATGAATAAAGGTAGGGGGAAAAAAAAATTTAGCAACAACTTTGGCCATGCGAAACACCTTACCCACACTGCAGCGTGATCTTAAGATAATTTCCTTTTGCAGTACATGAAACCAACCTAAATTGTCCTACAGTAAATGTTTATATACCAAAATATAGCTTATAAAATTTCCTAAACTCTTGCTCAGTAACATTTACCACAAAACATACATTTCTAGGAGAAAACGCGAAGGAAAGAAAAAACATCGTAAGTGTGGGAAATATTTTCCCCCAGAGCAGTTGCGCTCTTTACTTTTTACAATAGTTGTCGCTGTTAAATGCAGAGGAAAACCATCGGAGCGTTAAGACTAATTCAAACAGTTTTCATAACCCAGAGATTACGTTCTGTTAATAATTCTCATTTTTAATAAATTAAATGCTACTTCGTTTAACCCTAGTGGACAGCTATATTGTACATACATGTAAATACTTAGGAATTTTCCATTGACTTAACTGCGTCTGTGTGGTAGATGACGTGGTAGGGATGAAAAGCCTCACAATGAAAAGCAGATGTCGGTTTAATATACTGTATATCTTTATAGATAAAGGGAATATTTGGCTTTAGTTTAATTAAAACTAAGATTGAATTAAGTTAGATTCACCTTGTTTATTTCACGAAGTAATTTAACAGTATTTAGCCTTGTAATTAATAAATAATTGGCAACTCTTCAGTCCTGTGAGGGGAAAGAAATTCGCCATGTTCACTCACTTCCTTAGCAAACATCGTTCAAGCAGCATTTGTAAATACTGTACACACCTAGAAGGATGTCTGGATGCCCAGGAAATCGACTGAGACCTCAAGCCCGTCGTCATCTGTTGTCCGACTCAGTGTATAGCTAAGTAACTTTATGAATTTGGCCAAATCTTGGGGAAGTAGCTGGTGAGTTAGAGGATTAATTGCCCTAAATTTTTCAATGAGACTTATGCAAATTTACTTCTGTTCCGTTTAGATTAATTCTCGCTAGAAAGGGGAGTGACTCACAATTTATGACATATTTTTGGTGTCCTGAGTGAGGATAACAGATGTGTGCTGTGGCGTTGAGCGATTTTAAGGTCGCATTCGTTGGGCATAGCTTACTACCACGTTATGTAGAAGTGGAACACGTGGAAAAATGTATACACTGAGCTCCTGGTGGATAGGTAAATTCCTTTTCTGAGGATGAGCGGCTAAATGCTGGGTTAGACTGGGAGCATGACTGCACTATTCTCTTTCTGGGAGAAAATGACATCCATGAAGATGTGGATGTTAATGAAATTGTGGAAAATATTTTAGCCATGGTAGGAGCCATTGAAAGTTCATGTAAGTCTGCAGTGACCATAACCCTTCTTCAGCCTAGAAACCTACTATATGGTTCACCAGGTGGCTGTGGTACGTATAAATTAATGAGCAGGGCTGTGAACAGGAAGTTGCAGGGGATTAGGAAAGGGAAGGATTTTATCCACTTCAGTGCAAAGCCCCTCCAAGCAACTCTAAAGACCGATGGTATACACTGGAATCATGAAGGCAGAGAAGCGGTTCTGCGGAAATTTATATACACTGGAATCTTGAAGGTAGAGAAGCGGTTCTGCGGAAATTTATAAATTACATAGAGTTCATGAAAGAACTGTTCAATGCTGTGCAGGCTTTGAGTGGTCCCATGCTATACTAAGGTGTTAATTGGTACTGAGCTTAGGGAAATTTGGGTTATTTTGGAAACTGAGTGTGGGGATAACAACATAACCTCAGAGGTTTAATAGCCCAGGGAGATAGGTTTAATACCCTAAACCCAATCCCTACACTCCTTAACCCTTTACCCGCGGGGATGGCTGGACTGCGACGTGCCCCTCCCGTGGCGATAGCAGGTAATCTAGACAATATATTTCGAGATCAATGGAAGTATCACTTAGCCTTTTCCCTTTTTTTTAATATATTTTTTAGTATGAGAATTGGTCATAAGGGACATTTCAATGAGTAATGAACAGGGAAAATTAGCTACCAACTGCACGTGGGTGTTGCCAGGTGATAAATTAGCTACTTCATGGCCAATGGCAGTATCAATTAGCCTTTTCCCTTTTTTTATATATTTTTTTGTATGAGAATAGGGCATTGGGCACATTTCAATGGAAAAAGCGAATGGAAAAAACCGGCTGGGAGTTGCGTTGCACAGCTAGGCTGTAGCTAGGTGGGGGAGAGGGTAAGGGAGGGGAGGTGGGGAGGCGAGGCAAATAGAAAAAATGGCTAAATTGGTATCACTGGATGCGAGTACTAGTGGTATTAGCATCGCTGCCTGTAGCCACACACTGTCAGTACTGATGGATGATACAAGACCGCACTTGAAAGCCCGGGCGATTTTAAAAATCCCTGGATCACAGAAGTGACGCCCCGTGGTATGGTACTTATGTAATGAGCGTCACGGAAGTGACGGCCCACGGGTAAGGGGTTAAAATTAAAATGTTACTTATTACTGAGCTCAGGGAAATTTGGGTTATTTTGGAAACAGTGTGGGAATAACATTACCCCATAGGTTCAATAACCCAAGGAGATAGGCTTAATACCATAAACCCAATTCCAATTCCCTTACTCCTCAGAATTTAAAGTGATAAATAACTGCTGAGTTCAGGTTAATTTGGGGTTGTAAAATTTAAATTAAGGGTAGCTAAAGTAACTTAGAAATCAGTAACAATGTTGATTTCCTTGTTACAAAAATCATCCAGTGGTAAGGCAGGATGGGTAATGAGAGCCATACATGACTGTAGGCAGTCATTAGAAGAAATGCCTCAGACAAGGGAGAAATTAAGTACTCTTTTGACTATACTCAAGGACAGATGGATGAAGTATGAAGAAAGTTATGTTAATTTAGAAGCAGCCATAGTAAAGCTGATGATAAAGATCTTTTAGAATCGGAGACTCCCAAATTTGAAGGTAAATTAGAGGAAAATCTAACATTAGTGATGCTGGTTGAATCTAAATTAGCCAGTATTACCTCCGAAACACAAGTTGTGGAACAGCCAAGTAAAGCTGCATTACCTATGCCTTACAAATTGATAGAGGAATTACCTGTGGAGGAAAACAATCATGGGGTGGCTTTGGCTATCCTTAGACAGACTTATGAAGACAAGGAGCAAGTCAATACCCAGTTATTGAAGGCTCTAATTGAACTACCCATTCTTAAACTTGATTTTGATTCCTTGCAAAATTTTTGGATTGCGATGAGTTGTAATTTAAAGACTTTAGGTACTTACGAAGATGTTAAGGCAGCAGATTGGGTGCTTTCTAGAATTGTGTCCTTAAAGCTTCTACCTAGAACTAAGGATGCTTTATATGGTATGTACCAGAAGGATGATTTCTTCTGTGAGGAGATTGAGAAAGGCTTGATGTGACTCTGTAACATTTGCTAGGAACAGTAAAGCCTGCTGAAAATAACCAGAAGTCTGAAATAAGGAAAAAAACCACTAACCAACTGGTTGGGAAACCTAAGTCAGGGATGGCTAAGTCTGTACCTAAAGAAGGGAAAGGTACTTTTCTTAGTGCTTTAAAATCTGAGGATAAACCAATAAAGACAAGGAATAGACAAGTTGATGAAAATAAGTAGGTAAAAATTTCTGTGGTAAAGGACAGGAAGGTCTGTGTGTTTTGTGGTGAACAACATTCCAGTGCATCTTGTCAACATTACCCTGATTTCGCTTCTAGAATAATGAGGCTTCAGGGATTGGGGTGTTGTATGGTTTGCATGAATACCGAACACACTTCCACGGACTGTAAAATTAAACTAAATCTTTGTTTCAAATGTAAAAAGAACAATCATCACAGTGCTTTATGCCCAAGGATGATGAACATGAGGTTCCTAAAACTGCAAGTGTCAATATGACAGTTGCGAAAGCGAATACTCCAGTAACAATGCCAGCTGCTGTTCCAATTGCAGATGTGAAGGTAATGATTGAACATAGAAACACATTAGCTTGTACTCTTTTTGATATGGGTGCACAGAAAACCCTCATTTCTGCAGACATTGTAGTGAAATTAAGATTACCTATTGTTGGCAAAGTAAATCTTGTCATTACAGGGTTCTTAACTACTAAGCAGGCACAATCCTTTGATTTAGTTAGACCTTTAATACAACTTGCCAGGTATAAATGCTGTATAACAGCAGCTGTACTGGATAAGATGGAAACAAGTATTTATATAAAGGGACTGAAGGAAACCTCTGATCATTTGCAGATCTCAGGGATAAGGTTGGCAAAACAGATTGTGAAGTCAGATACTGTGGGTCCTATCGTTTCGTTTCGTTTTTGAAGGCTCCAACATGCTTCCATGTGTCGGTTGTCGGCTCTCCACGCTGCTCGATCTTTGGCAGCCTCCCTATTCAGTCCCTTAACCGTTAAGTCACGCTTAATGACCTCGTCCCATGTCTTTCTCGGTCTACCCCTCCCAACCCCTCCCCCTATATTAACACTTCTCACCCTCTGCATCCAATTATCATCCCCCATCCTCTCCACATGTCCAAACCACCTCAGCCTACCTCTCCTCATCACAACACCAATACACTCCAGTCCCATCCTACCTCTCAACTCTTGTATCGTAAACCCAGCCCCCCCAGGCCTTGCACGCAGGGACGCACTGCACATCCACCTAATCATTTTCATTTCTGTATGTTTAAACCTGCGAATATCTTGTTCCTTTACTGCCCAGGTCTCACTACCAAACAGCATCACACTCCTAACACATGCTGCATACAAAGACCCCTTAGCACGTAAGGAGAGTCCCCTCAATATCAGGAGAGGCAACAGCTCCCTGAACTTCTTCCAACCACTTCTCACCCTAGCAACCAAGCTAACTCCAGCCCCACCTCCGGCACATAACATGTCTCCCAAATAAAAAAACTCCTCCACACACTCAAGAGACTCATCTGCAAGTTCAACCCTCTCATGCCTAACAATCTCCACCTGCTCTCCCCGACACGCCACACACATGAAGTCAGCATTATCTCGCAGTCTACCTCTAATACCACTACATCTCTTATGCACCCATTTATCACAAACACTACACAAGATGGAATTACTTCCCACACCCTTGTGGCAGACTGCACATGGCCACTCTCCCTCTCCTCTGATTGTACCACCATCACTTTTGTTTTATCTGCATTTACCTTTAAGCCCTTGTACCCCATACCATCTCTCCACTTCTTAAATCATTCCTCCACCTCATTTTCATTCTCTGCGATCAACACCAAATCATCAGCATACAACATCTCCCATGGGAGTCCATCTCTGAAGTCACGTGAGAGGGCTTCAAGCACCATGATAAACAACAAGGGACTCAAAACTGACCCCTGATGCACACTGACATTCACGGGAAACTCATCATTCAAAACTCCATTCACTCTTACCTGGGTGCGAGCACCCACGTACATGGCCATAACCACCCTAACCAGCCACTCTTCCAACCCAAGCTTTCTCATTGGCCACTTCACCACCTCTCTAGGGACTCTGTCAAAGGCCTTTTCCAAATCAACAAAAACAAAATACAATTCCTTTTTCTTTCCAATATAATTCTACTGAAGCTGTCAAACATGGAATATGGCATCAGTGGTCCCCCTGCCTGGCATAAACCCAAACTGCATCTCATCGATATTCACTGTTTCTCTAATCATAACTTCTAGAACTCTCTCCATTACTTTCATTATCTGATCTAAGAGCTTTATACCTCTGTAATTTCCCCGTTTCCAGGGCATCACCCTTCCCATTGTACACATTTACAATTACACTCTTGAGCCAATCATCTGGGACAACACACTCATATATAATCATGTTTCTCAGGTCAGTGACTAACCTCACCCCAGTATCTCCTGAGGCCTTCAACATTTTGGCAGTCAACCCAGACACACCTGCTGCCTTCCCCACCAGCATCCTGCCTATTGCCTCACTCACAGTAGCAGCGTCAATCAAAGACCAAGGGCCTAACACTGGATTTGCTGGCTTCAAACCTTCCCTATCCCAATCAAACTCCTCATTCAACAACCAGCTATAATGCTGTCTCCATTCATCTTTAATATCCCCACTGTTCACCACTACCCTTCCTTCATCATTCTTCACACACTGCTCACCTACAATGTCCCGATTATCCCTCTTCACCTGATTTTCCACTCTAAAAATCATACTTTTCCTTTCTCCACGATTTAGATTATCAATTAAAAGTCTCTGTGACTCAGACTTCGCCCTGTTTACCTCTCTTCTAGCCCTGTGCTTAGCAGCCAAGTACTCCTCCCTGTTACCTCCCTTCTTCCATTCCCGAAAAAGCCTTCTTTTCTCCTTAACTGCGGCTTCTACACCCTCATCCCACCACCAAGTTACTTTATGTCTTGGCGGGCCTCTTGTCCAACCGCATATTGCATCGGTAACTCTCGAGAGGTTGTTCTTAAGGGCTCTATACTGTTCATTAACGTCTCTATCTACGGCTTCCTGTTCAGCCACCACTCTCCTCATCTCACTATAAAAGGCATCCCTTACTGCTTGGTTTTCCAGCTTCCATATTTTCTTCCTAGGTACATATGTCCTCCTTCTCATCACTCGTTCCTTAAGCACCATGTCACAAATCAACAGTTTGTGCTGCTGCACACACTCCTTGCTTCCTATAACTTTAACATCCCTCACCAACCTCCTATCAACCCTCCTGACCAGAAAATAATCTATCTGACTACTATTTCCCCCGGACTCGTATGTAATCAACAGACTCATTCTTTTTCTAAAATGTGTGTTGCACACAGTCATGTCCATAGCCTCCCCAAACTCGAGTATTCTTTCCCCTTCTGCATTCCTCACACCATATGCACATCCTCCATGGACTCCTTCATAACCTTGAGCTGCTTCACCCACATGACCATTTAAATCCCCTCCCAGAACCACTACCTCATCATCGCCCATACCACTTACTACACGTATTAAATCATCCCAAAATCTATCCTTCTCTGCGTCATCCAATCCTACCTGTGGAACATATGCCGATATGTCCTATAAAAATGATAATTGGATCAGATTACTGTGAAAGCTTCTTGCACAGGACCTTTAAGAAGAATAAAGTACAGTTGTTCGAGAGTCCAGGAGGTAACCTTATTTATGAGTCAGTTGCCTTTTCCAAAGGAAGACAGAGGACAGGCAACATTGGTAGACCCAGTCTTTGTTACCCCACACAGTCATTGATGGTTGCTTGAATAGGTGCAGAATTAGAGCATACTCAGATAAATGACTTGTTGGATGAAAAAATTGAACCTGTACACAAACTTTGGGACCTAGACAGTGTAGGAATACACACTGGAGATCCAACCCCTGAAGATAAAATAACCTTGGATTTGTATAACCAGTCTGTAGAATTTAAAGATGTACAGTATTGCGTAGGATTGCCATGGAAACTAAACCATTCGGAGTTACCAACAAATTTCGAAGTAGCTAAGGCTCAGTCAAATTCTCTTCTAAGAAAATTGATAGACAATCCAGAACATCTAACCATATATGATAATATTATAAAGGTAGGTGGTGGTGACCATCATCCACTCACTTGATGTAGTGCTGCGTACTTCTTCCTTAGCCTTTATCATTCTTTTTCTGTGCCTGCCCTCCTCACTTCCTAGTTCTCCCATCTTTCCTGTCACTTCTTATTGCTTTTCTTTCCTCTACAGGTGGCTTTACATTGAGTGACACACCAAATGGTTTCCTGTAAGCCAAGAAACCATTTACAACGCTGGGTGGTAACCATATAACCAAACCATACGTGCTCCCTACGTGTCAACAGGTGGGTTGGTGGAGGGTTAGTGTCCCTCCCTGTAAAACAAATAACTCAAATGGCCACCCCTTATGGGATTATGGCATCTGGCTATAGATAGATAGATAGATAGATCATTTGAAGAATAATTTTATAGAGGTTAAATTTCCTGTTAACCATAAGGAAGAACATTACAGTAAAACCTCGATATAACAGGCTTCAGTAGACCGGAATTCGCTTTTATCGGACTCGAGGAGCTACCAGACTAAACTCCTATATATCGGAAAAAGTCCAATAAAGCCAGAAAGCAGTCTGGACTGTCTGACAACTTCAGCTATGTTCACCGCAATAAGACAAGTAAAAGACATGTTTTTCAGTGCACAGTACAGTATTATTATACCATTTGATTAATGTAGTGAAGGTATAACACAGTACAGTACTGCAGTGGTGGTGAAAACCACTGATGCAATCCGGACTAATGTTTGATATATCGGAAAAGTCCGGATTAGCAGGGGTAAGTCTGGATGTCGCTTTTATCGGAATTTTGCTTATTTCGGACAGGCCTAAGCCCCAATTAGTCCTTTATAGTGAGGTCTTACTGTATTTACCACAACATGCTGTAAGCAAAGATTCAGTAACAACTCCTTTAAGGATAGTTTTCAATTGTGGTAGTAAAGCATCCAAGGAATCAGCTAGCTTGAATGATTGCCTGTACTGTGGACCTACACTAACAGAGAAATTAGGGAATGTATTACTAAGATTTAGAGAGAAACCTTATGCTTTTACAGCAGACATTAGTAAGGCTTTTCTCTGAATAAAAATGAGAGAGGAGGATGGGAAATTTACAAAATTCCTTTGGCCTCAAGACCCTCAAAACGAGCATAGTCCATTGAAAACTTACTGTTTCCGATCGGTGCTCTTTGGCTCTTGTGCTAGTCCTTTCCTACTTTGCAACACATTGAAACATCATTTTGAAAGGACCAAACACCCAGAAATATCTATCTATATATCTATTGCCAGACGCCTTAATCCCGCACGGGGTGGCCACAAACAAATCGCCTCCATGTCACTCTGTCCCCTGCCATTTCACTACCACGCTCCCAACTCACACCCCCCTCTCTCATATACCTCTCCACTCCATCCCTCCATCTCATCCTCGGCCTCCCCCTCCCTCTCACCCCCTCCACCTCACACTCTCCTCGTCAGTCTTTCACTCTCCATCCTCTCCACATGCCCAAACCACCTTAACGTGTTTCTCCTAATGCTTCCCATCACGTCCTCAACCACACCACAATGCTCCTTCACTTCCTCATTAGTTAGTCTGTCTCTCCATGAGACTCCACATGCTCCTCTCAAATAATTCATTTCCACTGCTCTCACTCTTGACTTCTGTCCTTCCAACAGGGTCCAAGCTTCACTTCCATTTGTCAGAGTTGGTATCACAATACTGTCATGTAACAACTTTTTCACTTCCATGCTCACCTCCCTGTTTCTTATCACTGCTTTCAACGAACCAGCAACCTTCCTTCCCTGCTGCACCCTTTCGAGCATTTCACCCTCCAGACTTCCATCCTTACTCATCACACTGCCCAAGTACTTAAATTCACTCACATTCTCCATATCCTTCCCATCCAATCTCTTTGTACACTCACTGGCTTCACTTCTCTCGAAGACCATCACTTTACTCTTCCCAACATTCACCTTTAGATTCCGTTTCTTACACACTCTCCCAGACTCATCTACCAAGCCTTGCAGCTCCCCTTCGTCTTTGCTCAACAACACAGTATCATCTGCAAACAACAGTACAGGGAGTTTCCAAACACTGCCCTCTCTCACTAGGGCTGCTCCAACATCCATTGCCCGACCTTGTATCTCTTTTATAACCCCATCCATATACAGATTGAACAACCATGGAGACATGACACATCCTTGTTTCAATCCAACCTTCAAATGGAAAGATTTACTCAGTTTGCCATCCACACGCACTGCAGCCTTAGCACCCTCATACATACTTTTCATTGCCTTCAACAACTTCCCATCCACTCCATATATTCTTAATACCTTCCACAAACCTTGTCTATCCACCCTGTCATATGCTTTCTTCAGATCCATGAAGGCTGCATACAACTTCTTGCCCTTCTCTAGAAACTTTTCCACTAAGGATCTAAGAATGAATATCTGGTCTACACAACCTCTTCCCTTCCTAAAACCTCTTCCCTCCCTGCAACTAATTCCTCAGTAAATTCCCTAACTCTGCCTGGACCTAGGACTGTGCAATGGGCTGGGCCTTTGGAATGTTTACCCCCCTTTATCTTACCGACTATGACCAAGTACAAATATATGCATCAAAGCAAGCCTGAGGACAGCAAATCACCCAGGGGGTTTAGGGTGGGTTCGTGGAATGTGGGAAGTTTGAGGGGAAGAGCGGGGGAAGTTGTTGAGGCATTTAGTAGGAGGTGGGTGGATGTGGCTTGTTTGCAGGAAGTCCAGTACAGGGGTGGATCAGCCAGAAAGATTGCTGGGAAGGATTGCTACTATAAGCTGTTTTGGCAGTGGGGAACTGACGGATATGGGGGTGTGGGTGTGTTGGTTGTGGAGAAATGGGTGGAGTATGTTATGAATGTCATGAGAGTAAGCAATAGGATAATAGTAGTGAAAATTTTGATCGGACGGGTGATGATTTCAGTTATATCAGCATATGCTCCACAGGTAGAATTGGATGACGCAGAGAAGGATAGATTTTGGGGATGATTTAATACGTGTAGTAAGTGGTATGGGTGATGATGAGGTAGTGGTTCTGGGAGGGGATTTAAATGGTCATGTTGGTGAAGCAGCTCAAGGTTATGAAGGAGTCCAGGGAGGATGTGCATAAGGTGTGAGGAATGCGGAAGGGGAAAGAATACTTGAGTTTGGGGAGGCTATGGACATGATTGTGTGCAACACACATTTTAGAAAAAGAGTGAGTAGATTGATTACGTACGAGTTCGGGGGAAATAGTAGTCAGATAGATTATTTTCTGGTCAGGAGGGTTGATAGGAGATTAGTGAGGGATGTTAAAGTTATAGGAAGCAAGGAGTGTGTGCAGCAGCACAAACTGTTGATTTGTGACATGGTGCTTAAGGAATGAATGATGAGAAGGAGGACATATGTACCTAGGAGGAAAATATGGAAGCTGGGAAACCAATCAGTAAGGGATGCCTTTTATAGTGAGATGAGGAGAGTGGTGGCTGAACAGGAAGCCGTAGATAGAGACGTTAATGAATAGTATAGAGCCCTTAAGAACAACCTCTTGAGAGTTACCGATGCAATATGCGGTTGGACAAGAGGACCACCAAGACATAAAGTAACTTGGTGGTGGGATAAGGGTGTAGAAGCCGCAGTTAAGGAGAAAAGAAGGCTTTTTCGGGAATGGATGAAGGGTGGTAACAGGGAGGAGTACTTGGCTGCCAAGCGCAGGGCTAGAAGAGAGGTATACAGGTCGAAGTCTGAGTCACAGAGACTTTTAATTGATAATCTAAATCATGGAGAAAGGAAAAATATGGTTTTTAGGGTGGCAAATCAGGTGAAGAGAGATAATCGTGACATTGTAGGCGAGCAGTGTGTGAAGGATGATGAAGGAAGGGTAGTGGTAAACAGTGAGTATATTAAAGATGCATGGAGAGAGCATTATAGCTGGTTGTTGAATGAGGAGTTTGATTGGGATAGGGAAGGTTTGGAGCCAGGTGATCCAGTGTTTGGGCCTTGGCCTTTGATTGACGCTGCTACTGTGAGTGAGGCAATAGCTAGGATGCGGGTGGGGAAGGCGGCAGGTGTGTCTGGGTTGACTGCCAAAATGTTGAAGGCCTCAGGAGATATTGGGGTGAGGTTAGTCACTGACCTGATAAATATGATTATATATGAGTGTGTGGTCGTAGATGATTGGCTGAAGAGTGTAATTGTAAATATGTGCAAAGGGAAGGGTGATGCCCTGGAAAGGGGAAATTACAGAGGTATAAAGCTCTTAGATCAGATAATGGAAGTAATGGAGAGAGTTCTAGAAGGTATGATTAGAGAAAGAGTGAATATCGATGAGATGCAGTTTGGGTTTATGCCAGGCAGGGGGACCACTGATGCCATATTCATTGTTTGACAGCTTCAGGAAAAATGTATTGGCAAGAAAAGGGAATTGTATTTTGTTTTTGTTGATTTGGAAAAGGCCTTTGACAGAGTCCCTAGAGAGGTGGTGAAGTGGCCAATGAGAAAGCTGGAGATGGATGAGTGGCTGGTTAGGGTGGTTATGGCCATGTACGTGGGTGCTCGCACCCAGGTAAGAGTGAATGGAGTTTTGAATGATGAGTTTCCCGTGAATGTTGGTGTGCAACAGGGGTCAGTTTTGAGTCCCTTGTTGTTTATCATGGTGCTTGAAGCCCTCTCACGTGACTTCAGAGATGGACTCCCATGGGAGATGTTGTATGCTGATGATTTGTTGTTGATTGCTGAGAATGAAGGGGAGGCTGAGGAAAGATTTAAGAAGTGGAGAGATGGTATGGGGTACAAGGGCTTAAAGGTAAATGCAGATAAAACAAAAGTGATGATATCTAGGGTTGGTGGTGGTACAATCAGAGGAGAGGGAGAGTGGCCATGTGCAGTTTGCCACATGGGTGTGGGAAGTAATTCCATCTTGTGCAGTGTTTGTGATAGATGGGTGCACAAGAGATGTAGTGGTATTAGAGGTAGACTGTGAGATAATGCTGATTTCATGTGTGCTGTGTGTCAGGGAGAGCAGGTGGAGATTGTTAGGCTTGAGAGGGTTGAACTTGCAGGTGAGTCTCTTGAGTGTGTGGATGAGTTTTGTTATCTGGGAGACATGTTATATGCCGGAGGTGGGGCTGGAGTTAGCTCGGTTGCTAGGGTGAGAAGTGGTTGGAAGAAGTTCAGGGAGCTGTTGCCTCTCCTGACATTGAGAGGACTCTCCTTACGTGCTAAGGGGTCTTTGTATGCAGCATGTGTTAGGAGTGTGATGCTGTATGGTAGTGAGACCTGGGCAGTAAAGGAAGAGGATATTCGCAGGTTTAAATGTACAGAAATGACAATGATTAGGTGGATGTGCAGTGCGTCCCTGCGTGCAAGGCCTGGGGGGGCTGGGTTTACGATAGAAGAGTTGAGAGGTAGGATGGGACTGGAGTGTATTGGTGTTGTGATGAGGAGAGGTAGGCTGAGGTGGTTTGGACATGTGGAGAGGATGGGGGATGATAATTGGATGCAGAGGGTGAGAAGTGTTAATATTGCGGGAGGGGTTGGGAGGGGTAGACCGAGAAAGACATGGGACGAGGTCATTAAATGTGACTTAAGGGTTAAGGGACTGAATAGGGAGGCTGCCAGAGATCGAGCAGCGTGGAGAGCCGCCATTAGGTGACCAAGGCCGACACATGCAAGCATGTTGGAGCCTTCAAAAACGAAAACGAATTACACTGAGAATGCAAATGCCCCTATGATTACCACACACTGCTTTTTTTCCGTTTCCTTTTTACAGAGGAATAATTATACCTGACTTCCTTTCCTCCGGGACTCTACCCTCCTCCCAAGTCAATCTGCACACCTTCCACATCCATTCCATTACTATCTCTCCCCCATGCTTCAGCATTTCACCACACACCATCAATTCCTTGGGCTTTCTCCATTTTAACTTTCTTCATTGCTTCCACCACTTCCATCCTGCTGATTTCTTCCTCTCTTCTCACAACCCTCCTTCTCCCCACCATTCCCTAGCCATTTATACTTGCATTACTTTCATTCTCTATGTTCAACAGTTCATTAAAGTGTTCTCTCCATCTGTTTACTTTTTCTCCCTTCTCCACCAGTAATCTACCATTTTTATCTTTCACACCCCCACTGACTTCGTTGGCACCCTGTCTAG
>JAGKTI010001373.1:64277-87250 GCA_018397915.1 Birgus latro | reverse complement strand
AGAATTGGATTAAAGATTGCCCAGAGGATTTTAAGCCATTGTATTATAGGAGGTAGATACATGACACCTTTTTACTTTTTAAATCTCCAGATCACATACCATGAGTTTTAAAGTACCTTGATTCGAGACGTCCAAACATAGAATTCACAGCTGTGACAGAAGAGGATAATAAGCTTCCATTTTTAGATATAGATATCACCAGAACATGCACCACTTTCACTACCAATGTCTACCGGAAACCAACATTCACGGGGTTATGTACGAAATTCAACTCATTGATTCCAAAAAATTATAAATGTAATTTTGTAACAACTCTGACTATACGAGCCTACCATATTTGTTCAGATTATTTTCAGCTTCATAAGGAATTAGAGTACATAAAAAATATGCTTGATAATAAAGAGTTCCCAAAATTTTTCTCTGACCGAGACATTGGCAAAGCTATTAACAAGTTATTAACTCCTCTGGCTCAAAAAGTTCAAACTGTCCCGAAACACTATTTACTTAAAGCTCGATTACAGAGGTAAGCATAGTTTTCACCTGAGACACAAGCTACGCAAACTACTCAGCTACACATTTCCACAAATAGAGTTCAGAGTCATTTTTAGGACAAGAAATATAGGTACCCTCTTCTGAATCAAAGACAAGGTATCCATACACCTAGAGTCCTCTGTTGTTTACAGATATACGTGTGATAGCTGCGAGGTGTCATATATCGGAAAGACAGAGAGACAGCTAAAAACACGCATACGCGAACCGTATTTTTTTTTTTTTTTCGAGGCGAAGATGCACTTAACAGGTTGGTGATGACTGGCTGAATGCAACATGTCTGAATAACATTTACTAACCCAAATTTCCCCCTCAGATATATGTTGTCAATTAATAATGCTAACAAGCAAAGAGATATTATGAAGTAATGTTGCATTCAGCCAATCATCACCAGCCTGTCAAGTGCATCCTCGCCTAGACAAAAAAAAAAAAAAAAAAAAAAAAAGCTGAGTATAGGTACAGTTGCTGACCTAGCAAACAGAAACACCTCTTCCACCAACGAGGTGGTTTAATGCTCTCTGCATCTGGTAACACTGAAAGGTATGGAACTTCACAATGTTTCGTTCGGTCGCTTGGACGAAACGACCACGGTGATCAATGCCGCTGTGCAGTTATTTGTAGTATATACAAGCAACGTTCTGCCAGAAAATATACTGATCATAGCATGTCATGATTACGATAAGTTTTTTAAAGTTATATCACACAAGATAATGGCAGTTATTATGAATGAAACGGATTTCATGAGTGGTTTAGTTTCGAGTCACGAACCATGCAACAATTAACAAATCATATAAGTCATTGTTAATAGCTGTCCCACAACTATCACTGAACAGTGAATAATCGTGGCGCCCATCCTCCCTACCATGAACCTGACATTGGTAGACCTCTGAAGTCGCTACCATGAACCTGACATTGGTAGACCTCTAAAATCGAAGCAGGTTCACGACATGCAGGAGGTGGCGCCGGAGGGGAGGGCGGGGGGGGGGGAGGGACCTGGGAAACAGAAGGAGGGAAATGGGTGAGGAGGGGGGCAATAGTGGTCGAACTGGAGGCTAGAGGAGAGGGGTGATGAGTTAGTGGAGGACAGGAGCTACAGTGAGAGGGATAGATTGCAAGGTGATGACTGGGCCAGATAATTGTTTCATGGAAAATATGGAATTTTGCAGTCAGATCATGAAACGTTATGTTGACGTTGCCACGTGTTATAATTGACCGTCATGGATCGTAACAATTCACGACACTTTCCGCTGGGCGGCTCAGTATTCCTGTATTTTGAGTACGGAGACTATTAATGTGCAAATATATAACACGTCCCTACAATTTGTCAGATGTTACGGTTATTGTCATAGTGACTGGGAATTACTCTTGTAGGCTATTACGTAGTATGATGATGGGTGACGACCAATACTGCAGAGAGAGTAGGGATAGAACTGTGCAGAGTTTTTCTTTATTACCAGTAAATATAAACAGTCTGACAGTAATGATGGTCCCTATGGTCATCATTAATATCTGTATGGTACTGATGTAAAAAAAAAAAAAGTGGATTATCTTAACGCAGGTTTATGTTATCGTTTTCTGTATACAGTGTTTGGCTGTTGATTTTGCACATTGCCAGTGGTTATGAGTTATATTTAGGTTCATGTAGAGCAACTGTCGTATGCCCCAAGCATTCCTTCACAAATCCTTGAGCCAATAATGGTGGAACAAGGTTGTAATGTTTGTATTTATCCAGTCTGAACAAGTGCACATTAAATGGAAACTCTTTATATGTATGTGTTTTGTTATGCTGAACAACCGAGTACCGTTCACACCGTATGAAACTGACAGGATAAAGATAAGTATGATGACCATTATTTATTTCCCTGTTCACTTAGAGCAACTACTGAGCCACACATCTCAGCAGTGTCCGAACATGGAGCTGTTGTCCTGGCTGAGTAACGGTGTATATAGCAATCCATTAAGGAGGACTGGTGAACCACTGTCGATGTATAAACATGTGATCCGCGGTTCATGGTATAGCAGTCATTACTGCCATCTCCCTTCCCCGTCAGTACCCATGTCTAAGTGCACGCAGTTGTCGGGAAGAGGGAAGGGCGGACAGTGAACTGGATACTGAGACTGTGAATCAGATTGCTTAAGTTACACGTCCGTCATACCACGATTTACTCTATTAGTATGGGGTCTGCAGTGATCCGACATAAGATCATGTAGTACAGCTGACAAGGCATCTCTCTACCCACGTATTAGCCCACCCCATTATCTCCACCTATGTTCTGGAACACAGTCCTTCCCCCCCTCCCCCTTTGTAAATCACGTTTTCGTTTACATCGGTGCCAAACAGATATTAACGAGAACCATAGGCACGAATCACTACTGTTAACTCTTATTTATTGTGGCAAGAGAAAATTCCTTTCCCCCTTTCCTCTGCTTTCGATATCACAGTCGTCATCCATGATGCTGCTACATAAACGCAACAAGAATAGCTCCCAGTCCCAATGACAACAGTTGTGATGTTCGCTTCCTGCCAAGGTAGCTGCCTTGTTGGGAGAGGCAGCGCTCTTTTGTCACCTAGCAAGGCTGATCTATCAAGGTCTAGCTCGGGGTAATAATCCCGTACGACAACCCAATAGGTATGACATCAGGCAAACATTCTAATGGCATTTCATATATCATCATATGATGACACAGTCGTCACCATAGCCTACACTAATTATGCAGGGTTTGAGTGATGTGCCAACCTGTGGGGTGTTTGTCGTCCTATAGACGATAGAACAAAACATGCGGGAAGACTGCGTAGCGTGCCGAAGTCTACATAATGTTTAACGACCTGATTATCAAATTCCATAATCAACATTAAACTATAGCGGATTTGGCACCATGTCACCAGCGTATCATTTATCCATCCCATCCTAGCTTCCTGCCACAGTCCACTCTCCCCTACCCCATCACTCATCTTTTGTAGAGTCCCCCTCCCACCAGCCCTGTCCCACTATTGCCTCTTCCTCACCCACATCCCTTCTGTCTCTCAGGCGCCCACCCTGCCTCCTCCTGTGGCGCCACCTCTTATGAAATTGTGTGGAATAAAGAAGTCTACCAGTTTCGGGTTCATGGTCAGGGAGTAGGGGGGTAACGGTAATTTTGTGATTATTGTGATAGGTGCGGGAAGCAGATAATGTTATAATGGCTTATATGCTGGCCGTCAGTAAATGTTGTTTGATTCGCGAAGAGTGTCGAAAGTCACCCTTACGGAACCTGAGTGTTTAATGTGAATAAAATACGAATATGTACGGTGATATTATTTTATTACCATATTCACAAAACGATGTTTGTAGTACATTGTCAGGCGGGACATTATTTATATACCACCAATAACTGCGCACAGCGGCAATGATCACCGCGTTCGGTTCGACCTAGCGACCGAACAAAACCTGGTGAACATTCCATACCTTTCAGTGTTACAAGATGCGGAGAGCATTACACCACCTCGCTGGTGGTGTAATCTGTTTGATATGCCTGCAACTGTACATCAGCTCGAACAGGTAGACCAATCACTAAACCACCCTTTAGTGCCATCAGAAAACACCCACACACACACACGATCACCCTGTCAAGCGAACCTCCTTCACAGTCCTTGCTAGAAGCCAGTACAGCTCCGACTCCCCCATCATGGAGACACTTTATACACACCTTTACAAACCCACAATCGGTGACAATAGTTCCTCTATTCTTCAGCTGCTGTGTTTTTAAAGGTTTGAAAATATTTTTATCTTGAAAATTTACCTGAATAGTTTTGTTTTCAGTCAACAGGATTGAGCAATTTTAGTTTATACGTTTTATTTTTTCCACGTGTTTTTGACTTAGGTAGGATATCCATTTATCTTAGAATATTTTTTAAGTTATTTTCAGAGCAAAGTTTGATCAAAGATGTAAATATTTTTACCACAGCTAAAATATATAATTATTTTTAGGTCTGATGATGCAATGAGATACTGCGAAACGTCACCATTAAAACTGTTCCTACAAGCCCTGGTGTTGATATTCCTTACTCGCCTGCACTTTCCTAGCAACCAGTCAGTCGCCAGTGTATTTATTTATATATACTGTATATATATATATATATATATATATATATATATATATATATATGAGTCGCGTGGTTTATTTGTTGGTTGGTCGGTTGGTTGCTTGGTTTCTCCTTTAATCACGCCCAAACCAAGGGCCAGAGACCCTCAAACCCATATATATTCTGAATCAGGGCGACCCAAGGATGGTTTTCAGGGATGTAAAAATTCTCTTCTGGGTCATTTAAGGTCACTGAGAGATTGTTCACCTTTTTGGCCCAGGCAACGCCGGGTATCCTTGCTGCCCAGTTTTTGGCATGCAGACTCATGTGGCCTCCAGTTTGGATGTAGGTTATGTGAGGCTGACCTCCAAGGTCATTTGATGTCACCAGTAGGAGGTCATTTGAGTCACCGGCAATACACGCTCGAGTGACTGTACCCTGCAACCCACTATCTGACATGGAGACTCACTTGACCTCCAGTTCTGACATAGGCTTTTTGAGGTTGACCCACGAGGCCATTTGATGTCATCAATCGAAGGTCATTTGAATTCACTGGTAAGAGTAAACAAGTGCGCACAAGTACTGTGTGTTAGTATGCGGCTGAAATAGAAAGTTCGTGGACCTCTTATAATCCCTCTTCAAAAGCATAAGAGGTGTACACATGGTCTTCCTGAAGTAGAATGAAAAACTGAACTAGAACAAATAGGATTAGAGTGTTCGCGTTTTTGGCCCGGCAACACCGGGTACCCCTGCTAGTAGAGAGAGAGAGAGAGCAACAATAGGGACATCACACAACCTGGTGCCATTCCAACACTAAAGCCCTGTTCACAAGAGGCGTTTTCAAACGCGCGTTTCCTAGCGTTTCCTAACGCGCGGTAGCAAAGACAATGATAGTGTATTGGATCGTACACACGCTACAGCGCGTTTTTCTCAACCGCTGGTCCGAACGTGCGATCCGAGATTTCCCTTCCTACCACGCGTTTGTTGAGCGTTTCAAGGAACATGTGTATACTTGGGGACGGACACATGCGGCGTGTGTACAACTGCCGCGTTTCCCTAGCGGTAGACGCCGCGTTTAAAAACGCCTCGTGTGAACAGGGCCTAATCTTGAACCATTCACCTAGATGCCCACCTACCCTCACTCACGCCTCACCACCTTCGTAAAAAGCATTTAACGGCACCTACATGGTAGTCCATGTACACTACTTCTCTTCCGCTCCAAGGGGCAGTTTCTTGTGTGCTAAGGGAACGGTTCAGTCAGCGTTATCGGTGTCTGTCTATCCTGCATCACTTATTTATATCCCAGCCTCAGTGTTACATTCACGACCAGAGTCAGAGAGAATCGTCTTCGCTATGAAAAGATACAATCAGGAGGGTTTTTAATGGAGCGCTGTTTATGGACCACCTTGTGCGTGCGTACGTGTCTGTATATAGATGGATAGATTGATAGATTGATTGATAGGCACACAGATACACACACACACATATTTGCACATCCACCTCTCCTCGTCACACTGTCGCGTGAGCAAGTTAATTCTTGAGGACTGTTCTTTCAAATCTTTCAGAATATATGATCCGATATGAAATGATGAAAGTTCTACTTGCAGTCCACTAATTCCATGTCTTAACACTTACGAGGCTGTGTGCATTACAACTGGTGGTCAGTGAGGTTATCAGCTTTATAAGTACAAAGAAGGACGAGTTTCCAGTTACTATTTCCACCTCTTTTCAAACGCCTTTGACTCGCTGGAAATACATGGATAGTGTCCTTTTTCTCATCTCCCCAGGGATGCCATAAGATCATGTTGTACTGTGGCTTTTCATTGGTGTGATTCTTCTTGTTTTTGTTTTTCTGAAGGTGTCCTAGTGTGTCTTGTAGTCGTTCAGGTTAGGTGAGGAGGGCTGAGGCCCTTGAATATAATGACTGTCCGCTTCAAAACAACCTCCACCAATAACTGTCCTTTAAAAGACTCCACCTCCCACGACACTGTCCACCCTCCTCCTCCTCCTGGTCCTCCATACGATTCAGCACCATACAGGCTTCCGTGATTGTGCACAACAACTGTTCTGGTTCTGTAATGCCTCACAAGACGGCAGCCGCATTTTTCCGGCGTGTGGATTACCTTTTTAAAACACCATAGTCATGCACCCCACCTCTGTTCTTTGAGCCACTCTGTTATTTCTATCAACACCCAAGTTTCTCTCCACGCCAACAGTGTTGCGACTGAGTCAAGAGACGCTGACTGGATGGTGGAAGGGAAATCGAAATATAATCATCAGTACTGCATTCGAGTTACCTTGGCTGCATAGAACATTGGCTTCTGCGGAATCAAAATTACGAAGAGGAAAATGGGCACGTATATGGACGCATTAGCATATTTTGCAAGCCATATTGGCAAAACACGAATGACGGAGAGCACTTAAATAACGATCAGTTAAGGAGGAGAATACTCATAATCCTTATTGTTAAACACCAATTTGTGATGTAATTAAGTTGTCCGAAATCAGAATATTCATTTCCTAGCTGATGTTTCAGATGTTGTTTTATTGTGTGATGCATTAGGTTGTAGGAAACTTACACAAACGATATAAAAAATTAGTCATTACCCTAGTGACACAGATTTAAAGCCCTTGAATATAATACTAGTTTTCCTCGTCGTAACTTATGCTCGGAGCAGATAAACCCCTTTATTTTCAGAAAATTCATAAGGAAAAAAAAAATCTTCACTGCCAGTACTGTAAGATGTATGTGGCAAGCGCAAAACTAGCTGTAATCTACCTATGGAATTATGTTCTTTTCTTTTTATTTTTATTTCCTACCATTTCCGCAATTCTAGCCCTAACAAACAAGGTACCAAACGATAAACTGCTGTTCATTCATACATCCCTGTGCAGTGTTTCAGTCAACAGGAGAACTATCACTACCTGAAATTTCATTAAAAATGTATCTGGCTTTTATTACACTTAAGTTTTGTAGTACCTGTTAGTAATAGTAGTAGTTGTTGTTGTTCCCTAGGCAGTCTGGCCGAACAGCCCCGAGTCCCTTAGGAAGGCCACAGCCGAGACGGGGCTTTCCCACAGAGCTGTCAAGGAGTGTATGTAGTACCTGGTTGTTACTGTTGCTTTTGTTTATGTTGTTGCTTAACTCTGGTCTCTCTCTGGCCAAACTGATCCATCTACCACAAGTAGGTAATTGTCCCTTTGGGGTCGTCTCATAGGTGTGATAGGCTGATGTTGTGTATGTGTCCTCGTGTGCCATGTGCTGTGCTGTGCTCCATTAAGTTTTTATGTTTTATGGGTCTTCTCTACAAGCAGAGAACATCTCATCTATGCTTTCAACAATCCCGAATCTAAGCTGGTAATTGACTTGGGCTGGGTGATGTTCTGATCTAAGCTGAGTTTCGTGTTCTGGTAATTGTGATTAACAAATATACGGATTACTGTTACATACTCCTGTGGCAATTTTAAATAGAATACCGAGCACGCCAAGAAAGACGCTACATATTTTTCTGTTGACTGCACGAAGCGCTTTCTGGACGAAGGCGTGGTGTGTGTGTGTGTGTGTGTGTGTGTGTGTGTGTGTGTGTGTGTGTTTGTGTGTGTGTGTGTGTGAGTGTGTGTGTGCTTTAAAATGAAGTTACCTCCACTGGAAATCGATGCGGGCGGGAGTTGCTGCCTCCTCCTCAAAATGTTTTGCAAAATCCATGGTTCCCGATTCCATTTGTTCAGACACTCCCTGGCACTAAAAGCGGCCAAAATACAAACAAAACATTGAGAAATGTTAGTGAAATCTTTACCAAGGGTATATTAAGAAAAAATGCTTGTCAATATAACACGCAAAACATTACCGTCACATTCTCTCTATACGACTGTAAGTTTGTCTGTCTGTCTATAGCCAGACGTCTTAATTCCGTAAGAGGTGACAACAAGAAAATTGCCTTAATAGCATGCTTTTTTTCTGCCATTAAAGTGCCTTTCCATCAACTCACACCCTCCTCTCTCACGTTTGTCTCCACTCCATCCCTCAATCGAATACTTTGGCTCCCCCTCCTCCTCTCCCCTATCACGTCACTCACATACAGTTTCCTAGTCAACTTCTCACTCTCCGTCCTCTTCACATGGTCGACCCATATCAGAGTATTTCTCTCAATGCTTTCAGTCACATTCACATCAGCACCACGACTCTCCTTCACTTCCCCATTTGTCTGTCTGTCTCTCCTTGTAACTCCATAATTATGTTCTTCTCAAATAACTCATTTTTACTGCTCTCGCCAATTGACTTGTGTCCATCCAGCAGGGTTAAAGCTTCATTTCCGTACGTTAGAAAAGAGGTCATAATGCTGTCATGCAGCTACTTTTGTATTCCCATCTTCACTTCCCTCTTCAATATCAGTGCTTTCAGTGATCCAGCAACGCGTCTTCCCTTCTGTACCCTTTCAAGCACTTCATTCTCTGAACTTTAATCCTTACTCGCACCACTACCAAAATACGTAAAGGCACTACACACACACACACACACACACACACACACATACACATACGTGTGTGTGTGTGAGTGAGTGTGTGTGTGTGTGTGTGTGTGTGTGTGTGTGTGTGTGAGTGTGTGAGAGAGAGAGAGAGAGAGAGAGAGAGAAAATGCATTGTACAGTCTACGCACCGAAAGACAGTATCCAGGACATCAAGAACCAAGCAATTATTGGGAAAAGGACTTAGCCAACACTCAGTCTACCTTTCCCTGATTTACATAACTATGTATGGTGTAGGTGGGGACGTCCATCATCCACTCACTAGACGTAGTTCTGCCTACTTCTTCCTTCATATCCATCAATCCTTTTCAGTGACTGTTCTCCTCTGTTTCTATTTCTCCCATCTCTTCTGTCACTGTTAATCTTTCCACGTCAGGTGGCTTAGTGCTGAGTGACAAGACAAATGGTTTCCTGGAACTCAGGAAACAATTTACAACGATGGGCTGCAACCATAAAACCAAACAACGGGATGATTTGGAGCCTATTGTGGTGTCCCTGTTAACTGAGAGGAGATGCAAATGCGGTATCCACCCAGGAACCAAACCTCAACACTAATTCCTGTTCCTCGTTGTGAAGAGGCTCAGTCAGCCACGTGGGAACATCGGTTAACTGCCCGAGATGGCCCAGCAGGGACAGATGCTTGCCTGCGGTTGATGGGTCTGCTTGATCAGACAGACTGGGGTAGCACAACAACACGACCTACATAACTATCAAACTGTCTGAATTCTAACTTTCTCCCCATGGAAATACTGAAAGAGGCCACTATTCTCCAAATTGTGGATAATACTTAGATCACCAGAATGGGTCCTCATAACCCCACGGCCTCAGAGGTCCCTGCTGCAACACCTTCTACTCAGGAACTTGCGCTGACGGAAAGTTCCTCTGCAGAGTTCTGTAATGAGTCCAGCCATGATAAGTAGAGTAGGGACACAGCAAGAGTAAGTGGTGCCAAGACCGAACAGAATTTCTCTGTGAAAATCTTATTTTCTTCGTAGCGCCATCTATCAATAATCTCATCTTTGGTTCCCATTTGGAGTGCGCGATACTCCGAAGACAACCGGTAACAGGTAGATAACCAGGACGAGAAGTTTCTTTCTCATCCCGACTCATCTCAGAGTTTGATACATGTAAGATACATTATTCATCTCGGGCACTGAAAAGGCAAGATTTACATCTTTTCTTTGTTCTGACCCAGAATCCTTTCTCTCCTAAGAAATAACCGTTAGGAATAAGAGGACAGATACACCATCTTGTTCCGTCTTATCACAGTGCCAGACAGTGCCAGTCCTTCCATGATGCCTCTTTTCCTGAAGTCAGTAATGGGGATCACATCACGCTCCCTGGCAAAGCAGTGAATCCTGAAACCGAGTAAGTCCTTGTTTGTGTTAACACTCCAAATCCCAGGGTTGCAGCAAGTGGGATTACGTGGGTAAGGTACTTAACGTCATCCTTACCCAAAGGTCATAGTCGTGAAGCTCATAGGTTCACACGTCTCCTCCATCAGGTTTTCAAAATGCTCCCCTCCATCACCACCGCAGAAAAGCAATACTCCTGTGAAGATCACCTCAGTTAGCACTACCAGCTTCTATACATTCTTCCATACACACTGGCCCCGGTGACAGTCACTTGCAATTACAAACGCTCACACACCAACACATGTAGCAACCGCTTCTTTTATTCAAATTAGTCTTTGCATACATCTTTCCATATAACTACAGTCATTTCTGGGGCATGGTACAGACAAGTAAATTATCTTTAATCACACGGTTTATTTTTTTTTATTCTGAGTGTATTTGAGTGTATATTGTTTGCAGTCATTCCGATTACTTTTGTGATATTCATACTTAACTGAGTCTCTCCACTGACAATGGAGCCTGAAATTAAAGTTAAACCAGTCAGTTTAAGATAATTTAATTAATCTGCTGAACATAAGGACCATCCAGTTCAACAAAAATGTTAAAGACTTTATAAGAGCTCAGAAAGAAAAGGTGCAAATTTGCATATCACAAGGCACGGGAGAAAAACTGCAGAGATAAACGATACCCATTCATCAGTATGTTAAACTTAATTTTCTGCATACTCATTCTTGTATATTCTTAATATTACATATTGACACTTATTTGTACGTAGATACTCTCGTATTTCAATATGATTATATTTAGCTTTAGAAAGATGGTGGATGGGGGCGCCCATCATCCACCCGTTAACTGCGGGGATCACAGTAGGTGTATAATACAAGCGTGGGCGACTGTGTGTTTAATGTGCCGACAGAAGACCGAGCAAGCCGAGTGAAATATGGATTCTGAGCAAATGTGTTGAAGCATGTGTGGGAAAGTTTGAGAGCAGTGAAAGAGTGTTTTTGATTGGAGATATGAATAGAAAAGCACAGAATGTGAAGCTGGATGAAACAGTTGGTGAGTGGGGTATGGCAGCAGAAGTGGATGGGAATGGTAGTGCTCTGGTGGACATTTGTGTGGGGAGGAGATTGGTGATAGCCAGTACCCACTTCAGGCATAAAATGATCCATAGGTATACATGCCGAGTGATGAGAAGAGTGGGTGGTGAACCGAATGAAAGGAAGGCAGTGACTGATTATGTGTGTGTGGATGAGAGAATGAGAATATAAATACTGGATGCAAGAGCTTACAGAGGTTGGGGATGTGGGCTCTCTGACTACCATTTAATAGCGGTGAGAGTCAGGGTACAAATGCACTATATGAATAGAAGGAGAAAACGGCAGGAGGAAGATGTCCATACAAAGAGGGTAGAAAGGTGGGGGGGGGGGTTAAGAAAAAAAAAGGCAGAATCTAAGAGAGAAGTGGAGGGGCGATTGGGTGGGGGCAAGTTTACACACATATCACGAACTGAACTGATTTCACAGTTTGCCTACTCATTACCAGACTCTACGCACACTCAGATAAATTATAGTGACAGCATTTTAGGAAAAAATATCCTATTCTACTGACAACATAACAGATCAGAGATGTCCTATGCCTCCCCGGCACTGGTCCCCATCTCAGCATCCACTACAACACCTTGCAGAACCCACAGAACAACGCTCTGTGTATCATCACTGCCTACACCAATACCACTCCTGTAGCTCACTTTGAAACCAAATTAATTCTCGATGGGTAATGTCTTGATATAAGAAGCACACATTTTTACGTAGCAGTCTGTGCTAACACACAAAACTCATGTCATTTTATGGCAGCCAAACAAAACACTGAGACAAAATAATTACCACATAAACATCAACAGACCCTCTTCAGCTACATCCTACATGCAGATACTCTAACACCAGCAATGGGTTAATACCTTCAATGCATTTCGTGCACAGAGTAATACAACACCTCGATCAGAGCATTGGACACTATATTACATGTCCCCCTCCTGACATGCACCCTTCAGAGATATTCTTAAATAGAGATGATAAAGGTCATCTTGCTAGGCTTAGACCAGGACATCATCCAGCCCCTCACAATTATCTACTTAGATTTGGTTGAGTGGAATCACAGATATCATGTGCCCTTGAATAGGCATAGGCCCACACAACATAGCCCATATTATGCTGCACTGCACAAACCATACCAAATTAAGACGCAGACACAGCATCAATGGTATAGGGAACCTATGGGATACCACCATAGGTGCAGTCACTTTCCTGCGGTCGCCGTATATACTAGTTCAGGCAAGACTATGGTTGAGAGAAAAAATAATAAATAAATAAATAAACAAACAAAACAGGAACGACACTGAAAGTTGACCGACCAATCTCAATTTTTGCATGTAGGCAGTTGAAAAGAAGACTATCACATCACTGTTCACCTAAAAAGGATGGTGACCATCATTCACTCACCTGATGTAGTGCTGGCTACTTCTTCCTTCACTTGTATCATTCTCTTTTTGTATCTGTCCTTCTCTCCTGTTTCTTCCATCTTTCCTGTCATTTTTTATTACTCCTCCTTTCACTACAGGTGGCTCTACACTGAGTGACAAGCCTAACTGTTTCCAGGAACCATTTATAACGTTGTAGCTAACTATATAACCAAATAATGGGTTGACGCACCAGTTATTTGGGTGGGGACGTAAATGCGGCGTCCATCCAGGAACCAAACCTTCACACTATTCCCCGCGCCTCGTCTCACAACAGCGAGGCGCTGTCCACCGCAAAGTAGCATCAGCTCACTGCATGGGATGGTCCTGCAGGGGCGATTGCTAGTCTGTGGTTGATGGGTCTCCTCGGCCAGACACACCGGTGGTGCTCAACAACAAGTACGAAAAGGGATTTGGCTCGTCAAGCAAAATAGTTTGTTAGCAGTGCCGAATCTTGTGCTCCGACCTTCAGTGTGGACAACTTCACCTCGTCTCTTTTTGTTATTCAAGGATTAACATAGTAGCATAGGTTGGGGCACTCACTGACTACTTATTCAATGTAGTGCTGCCGTCAGGTAACTCTACACTCTGTGATAAATCAAATTGCTTTTCGTAAGTTGGGAAATTATTTACTACGGAAACTGGTGACCATATTACCACTTATACGACTGATGGTCGTGAGTTAATGCCCTCGAAGTGGAAATATCCCATGAAGCATTTCTGTACATCCGTGGGAAGGCTGCGTATATTTTGCACGTTAAGCCAATTAGAAGAAAGCAATTAGTCACCATTCCCTTGCATGTCCGTACAAAGTAGAATAGTTCCAGGCCTCTACATTCTTACTGGGGACAGTAGAGGACTGGATAATGTACGGAAAGATAATAAAGGCTTCATGAGACCACAGTATTAAAAGCAAAGGATGGATTACCCAGACCTTCTACCACCGTCTCCACTTGCTCCCCCATAGTTCATAAGCTGAAGTCAACAGTTTTTTGTTTGTTTTTTTAGGAGCCTCAGTTGGAGGAAGGTGCCAGCATTGGTATTGATAACATTTTTCTCACTGTTATGTCCGCAGCTTATTTCATAAACTCATGTTATTAATGCAGTCCGAATACAGTCAGGGCTTTGGGTAGGCAGTATGAGCTAGAGATCCGTGTCCAGTCGAGACTGGGACCTACACTGACGTACTGAAAAACCCTTGCTGATTAGAATGAAAATTTAAAAATAATTATCCGACAGTCCGAGTATACATAGGCTAGTAAATTACTTATCATATACCTGCATTATTCTTCCACAGTTTTACAGAAAGTAGCAAACTAAGCATGTCTTCTGCCTTGTCCTCAGGGAAACCCCCCTACCTAAAAACTCCAACCGTTCACTCACTATGCTCACCCACCCATCCAGCCCACCTACCGAAATTGTCTGCCCACTCACCGGCCCTACCCACTCACTCTCCCATCTTGTCCGCCCATCCCCACTGCCCACCATGTTCAACCCACCCACTTCATCCACCCCATCCTCCCAACTGCCCATGCACCCTGCCCACCCTATCCCACTCACCAGCCCTTTTCATGCATCTCCTCACCAATCTACACATCCTGCCATCAAGTTCCTCCAGAAGAATGACTTTTTAGTTCACACACACACACACACACACACACACACGCTTGTGTGTGTGTGTCTTTCTCTCGGTATATATATGGAGCCTCTGTGGTATAGTGGCAGAGTGTGCGTCTCGCACGCTGGTGGGCGCGGGTTCGCCTCCCGCCAAAGTTGTAAAAACTTTGGGAAGAGTTCACCAAGCCACTGACCACTTTGGCGAACACAAAGGGTGCTGTGGTTGAACCAATGTAGATACTAGTATGCTTGCACCCAATCGGCTTAAGGCGGGCCGATAACACTTGGTTCACAGACTACACACACATCCAAAGCCACTACAAAACAACAATTACACTCACAAGCACTTCTCACCCTACATACAGTCTCTACCAGACAGCCTAAGCCACTGGGTAGGGATAAACGGTTGTATCGTTCCTGTTCCGGTAGGGATAGGCCAGTCCTGCAGTGGACCTCAACGGCTGATGACAATATACAGTATATATGGATGGATGTGTGTGTGTGAGCAAAATGTTCGGAAGAGCCGCGACCACTGAAGCAGCGATCGGAAACAGATACAACAGAAAGGCGAGGAGAAAGGTTGAAAGTAGTAAGTACGAGTGAGAGAAGGATTCTTGCATATGCAAGGAATGGCTATGAGGAGCACTTAGGAGCACTTAAGTTTGAGGCTAAGGCTAGGGAAGGATATACAACTGAGCAACTATGGGCAACTACTCTCACTGTATTTAAGAACGGGGATGCTAGAATGATAAATTATCACTTCGAGTGCAAGGGAAGGAAATAAAAGATCTGGAAAAGTATTTTAGATGACCACAGCATAACCAGCCCAGTGGTTAACCAGATAATGTTTTTAGCGATGAATATTTGATTCGTTTAGTTTATAAAGGTCCCAACTGCTAGCTAGCGTCGAGCTTGGTCGCCTAATAGCGGCTTTCCACGCTGCTCGATCTCCATCAGCCTCTCTATTCAGTTTCTTATCCCTAAGGTCACACTGTATGACCTCGTCCCAAATATTTTTCTGTCTGCCTTTCCCAATTTTACGCTCAAAATTCACACCCAGTTGTCATCCTCCATCCTCTCGACATGCATAAACCATTTCATTCTACCCTTTTTGATCACACCACTAATTCATCCAAGTCCCACCCATTTCTCCCAACTCTTCATTCATAGTCTTAACCCTAAATGAATTTACGAATAGGACAAGAGGGACCTCTCATTAATTTGAAAATGCTGTCATCAGGCAATCACACCGTAGCCGATACAGTGGAAACGCGGAAAGTTGGCAAGGCTTGTGATAAAATGTTAGGTATGTATGCATAAACTGTATCGGACGGCTTGCACATGCATTACATTGATAGGCGCGGCATCTCTACTGTTCAACACCCGCTCACGCCATGTTTAATGTCATGAAGGATAACTTCTGTAGGGATGAAGAAAAACTTCTTTCTATCAATGATAAAGTGACTTGTCCTCAGTCAGTGCTTCACCTTCATGTATAAAAGTGCTAGATTTGAGGGGTGCTAATGTAAAAATTTCATGCGAAAATTTAAGCTAGAGTGGTTGTGCTTGTAACTGAGAGTCTATATGTCATCGAGGGAACTTGGAAAGGGTATGTATGCAGGTATCTGTTGCAGCAGAGGGCTAGTACACATCTGACATGAGCTTTTAGTTCTGCTATACACCATCAAGTTGTGCTTTACAGATCCAGAAGGAAACTGATCCACAAGACCGATGAACAACTTTCTGTCATCGGAGCAGCTACTCGTCCACACTTACTGTTTTAAGCAAGTGTATAAGTGTGAACCATGTAACAATATATGAAAGGACATGATACTGCCCCCTCTCCAGTGTTCACCCTCATGTGGGATTGAACACAGGTCAAGATTAGTTGACGGACTCTGTACCAACCTAAACAGCAGAACTTCCAAACAAAGAGATAGGTGAACAGAATAATGAGCAAACAACAGCATGTTTCATAATACCAATTTTTTACAGGTGAAATGGTTTGGGGGTAGACTATCAATGTCTACAATATTTAAGGCTGTTTGACCAGACTGCGTCCCAAATTGCATTATGTGAGCGAAAAACCTCCTGTAGCCTCATCTAAATTCCAGCAGATACCAAACCCATCTGACATTCACTCGACTTATGATCTCATTTCTATGAAAGAGAGAGAGAGAGCACTGAGACATTGCAATACCCATGCTCTTACAAACTGGTCTAAATACTGAACATCTGATTTTACCCAGAGAAATTGACCTTCGTGCAAAACTTAACCCTCCATCCCTGATTAACCCTGAATTCTCCCTGAAAATTTGGCAGAAATCAAATCGAAACCTTTCAAGTTGATTTTGCCATATCTTTCCGTGTGACCTTCGAAGTTTTTTTTTTTTTAATGATCTTGACATTTAACTGATTGGTTTCATACTTTCAGCCCTTTATTCTGGCCTTACCTTGAAGTCTTCCACAAAGTTCAGTATAAATCGGACAAAAACTGTTGAAGGCGACCTTGGCACATGACCTTGACCTTTGACCAATTCTAAAAAATATCCGTCAACCCTTTGTTTGACCCTCATCATTTCCACCACAATTGGTCCAAACCAAATCGAAAGTCCTTCAGTTAGTTTATAATTTTTACCTTTAACTAATTGGTCTCAACTTTGTATCAGTTTATTTTTGTCATATCTTCAACTCTTCCACAAACTTTCGCTTATATTGAATAAAAACTGTTTAAGATGACCTTGCCATTTGACCTTGTCCTTTAACCTATTGTTATAATAAAGACTAAGTTTACCCCTTGGCTGGCCCTCCACTGCCATCAAGTTTACATAAAATCGAATCACAATCGTTTATTATTTTAACCAAGACCAAGAGAAGTACAAGGTCAAACCGCTCTCTCTCACTCCGCGTACTGCTGACGTCACACGGTCCTCACTCAGCCCCGCTCTTTACTCAGCCCCGCTCTTTACTCACGTAGTCTACCAGATTTTTCCGTCCATATGTTATGATATTAGCAGTATTTTCAGCTCTTCTATAAATGATTTGTGTGAAAGTAATCATTACATGCAAAGATAATGAAAGACAATATGAAGAAATTTATGCTGTTTCACATTTAAGTTAAATTACACTGTGATGACAGCTGGTTAAGAACTATGAATTGTGTTTTATTTACACATGAATCTTAGACATATCTACATCACCAGTTTTGTCATTTTGTTCATTACCTTTCTTGATGAAGTTAAATTTCTATTCGTAATATGAATTTTGACAAATGTTCTGCAACGAACAAAGTATGTGATGGCCTCATTAGGTAATGACACAATCTTGGAAATATCTGATGCAAGCCCCTTTATCACTCCCTTACCAGGTTTAAGATCCTTTTCTCTGTGATAGGAAATGAAGATTTCTTTTCCATTACCTGTAGCTTTTCAAGAACTCACGACTAGGTATGAATAACTTCCCTTCCCCGCTTCCCACTGCACCAATCCACGAGGTATCTTCCATTGTTACCTTCGATCCAAGACATTCATATTGTGGGAATTTTCGGACAATAAATCCACCTAAATACCTTAAACCCTCCTTTTCCACTACATTCTCAAAGTCATTAACCTCTTCGTCTAGGCTGTCCAAGATATCACTCTCATTATCCTCAGGTCATGAATCCTCTACAGGTAAAGAAGAGAACAACATGGCCGACAAACTTATTCACGTTGTGGAGACTCTTCAAGATTTTCAGGCACTACTGGAGGTCGACCTTGACAGTGAGATACTGAGCCTGCTGTCATGTTATCTTCACTGCATGTTTCATTAAAGTTGTACTAAGTTCCCATGAGGGCCGTGTTTTTTCCCAAAAGATGAGATCTCATTCTGTGTTTCATTGCAACTGGTGACGGATGGTTGTGACACTCCCCCATCTGCCGTAGACATGTTCCAAGCCATCCTGGTTTAACCTGTATGTTAGTATGTATGATATACTAAATTTCCAAAAACCTGGGCAGAGTAACAGATAAAATTAGTAATCCTTTTTGAAATGGATGAAGACCTTTAGTTCCACAAACTCTCATCGTTCTTGCTGTGCAGATCATGTCCTCCAGTACTTTATTTTGGTTATGCAAAGATGATCCATGGGCAAAGCTTTACGTCATATGGCACTCTCGAATTAAATCAATCAAACCATCTATCAACTATAGCAATGAAATGGCTAGTGTTTTCCCAGTGTTTTTCCTGAAGCAACCATTTCCCTCCAAAGTACTCCAGAGACTTAGATGTGGTTTCTGATAAAAGTTGCGTTCTAACTTAACATTCATACGCTTCGTACCACAAACATTAATGTGTTTCTCTGATAACTTATGTGCAGTTGTCAGATCACTCGTTTCTTTGTATGAATCCTCGTAAAGGTCCATTATGAACGTATCTGTCTTCAGATAGAACAAATCCTGAATCCAGGAAAATATTCATGATAAGTTTTATGAGATGGGGAGCATCGGCAAAAACATAGACCTGTCTCTCACAAGCTGCAGGATTTGTGCATAATGCTTTTCTACACTGATCTCCAGCATTTTCCACAGCCTCATATTTGTTGGAGAAAGGTCATTCACTATTGCTACCACAGGAAAATCAGATGCTTCTACCTTAGTGATTAACTCAAACAAAATATCTTTCATCATGTTACAGTCAAAATCATAGTACAGGAGCCTGTTTCCATGAACATGTAATGCCTCTAACCATCACACACTGCACTTTGCTCTTAGGGTCATGGAGAGTGTCTGCTGCTTTATCATGAGGCCATTCCTTTGCTGTGCTACACTCAGCAAATGACATGACACAAATGCGGTCTCTTTCACTCACTGACTGCTTTGTGCTGCAGCAAGTTCACTACTGGATGCAAAATACTTGATTCTACTCGAAATTTTACAGCCATTCTATTTAACGTTGTGACCGAAAGGAATGGAAATTTCTACTTTTCTCTTAAATATTTGTAACCTTTTTTACTTAAACTACGCAAGGTAATTGGCTTGCTAATATCATCTTCAGCCCAGTGATTTATTGGCTTCCCAGTTAAAAGAAACTCTACTTGAGATGAAGAAAAATACTGAGACAAAGTAATCCTCACATTATCTGTTGCGCTGCCAAGTGCTGTGTTGAGCTGGTCAAGTAGTGCACTTTTCTCCTTCTCCCACTTAACACATTCAGTCTCCCATTGTTTCTTTATATCATTCAGCTGGCGTAGCAACACTCCTATCTCCTCTTTCAAATCATTTACTTGGCGTTGGAAATCCTCAAGAGATGCAAGTTGTTGTCCCTCTTCATCTGTTGATTCTTCCCCAGGTATCTCCACTTTTTCTAAAATATCTTGCACAAGTCGTTCCTGCCCCCTTATTACAGCTCTTGCCTCTCTTTTGGTACACACATCAGGAACTGTGGGAGTATATTGCACGTCTGAGATAACTTAATTTATGCATCAGGAGATTTTTCTCACAGTCGCATATCAGGATGTCATTCACTTCGATTAACCCTTTCCTGACTAATATTATTTAAATTCTCGAGCATGCAGAACAAATGTTTTAGATAATTTCTTTATTTGTACAGATTGATAATACCTTTGTCATTTCTCACCTTGAGTTGTCGGTAACTGTTGTGTTGAAATTACACCTTCCTTTATCCTCATAAGGTGTTTGGGAACAGGCTGGTCAAGGAGCTCATATTTGAGATTTCGTTCATATGCACTTGCATCGGAATGTACGCTACATATGACTGCCCTGTTTGCATTAATTGGGCTTTGTCTTTTACAGACTAATCCATTTCTTCTTCACCCTTCATTCTTTGGGAATCTGTGAACAGTAATTCCATCTTTGTTTCTGTGATTTGAGAGGAATCATCAAGTATTTTCTGGCAAAAGAAGGGAATGACAAAGAACAGTCTAGAAATCTCTGGCCTAGGTTATGATGAGGCAAAATAAATTCAGCTTGTTAAGTTAGGATTAGTTTGGTCAATTAGCTTAGGTTAGGATGTTGTTTGGTTTTTCAATTAGGATGTCACTTAGTTAGGTAAAGTTGTTTGGTTAGGTAAGGTTAGGTTTAGTTGCCTACTTTAGTGACTGCTTACCTTAGTGTTGGCTAAGAGGCTAGGGAGCTAGAGCTCATAGGAATTGTCTCTTCTCAGGGATTCTTTCATGTAGTGGTCATACCTATTCTTGAATGCATTAACACTTGGGCTATTCACTAAATGTTCAGGCATACTATTTTCTTTGTTTACAGTTCTCGCATCAAAAAAATTGTTGCGGATGGTAGTTCTGTGCCTTGGTTTGACTAGTTGGAGACTGCGACCTCTCGTGTCCATCTGTGGTCTATTCGGTGCTAGCTGGAAAAATTAGTCTGGGTTGATGCTATCAAAACTTTTCAGGATCTTAAAAAATTCAGTCAGATCTCCTCTTGCCCTTCTTTTTCCCAAGGTTATGAGTCCCAGCCTGAAAATTCTTGTCTCATATGGCAAGTCTATCAGCTATGGTACCAACTTCGTAGCCAGTCTCTGGATCTTCTCCAGCCTGTCAATGTCTCCTTTGGTCTGTTACTGTCTACTGAAGCTACTGTACTGTAGGTAATGTTAGGTTTAGTTAGGTAAGGTTGTTTAGTTAGCTTAGGTTGGGTTGTTCATTTACTTTAGGTAAGGTTATTTTAGGTTGTTAGATCAGGATAGGCTAGTGTTAAACAGATAACTAAAATAATATTCAGTTTTATTTTGCTAGCTGGTGCTTTTATCCCAGAGGCTTCTGTTCTAAGGGTCTTGTTCTACACATGTTGTAATGTACAGTAGTGTACAGTGTACAGATGTCAGTTTAGTTTTGTAAAATTCACATTAATGTCGTAGTAGTGTTGTATAGCTGTAATGTTAAATGTAATTGTTTGTACAGTATGTTGGAAGTAATGTACACTATTGTATAGTACTAATAATGTACAGTACTGCTGCACAGCATGCAGTCGTAGTTGTGCAGGCAAAAATGAGTAATGTTTTCTGCCCACTCTGTACTTCTCAAAATGACATACAGTTCATACATTTCATTCTAGTATGAAAAGGCCTGTCCCCCGTTTAATTTTGAGTTGTCGTCAGCTGAGATTAAATGTCTCCAAGCACAATGACTGGCTAAAGCTTCTAGGGAAAGAAGCATCCTGCATTATGACTGGGGCCTTGGCTAAAGAGATCATCAGCTGAGCAAAAAAAAATTCCCCCAAACACAGCGAGTTCTCCCCTGCCCTGAGACTTATGGTCACTGTACGGTGGTGAAAGGAATGTTAGCACACAGCAATATGCCGACCATCGTACGGGGACCGTATCAGCGGCGCCTTCATAGTGACCTTAAGGGGATGTGTAGGTACTGTACATCTGCCCCCTTGTTCTCCCTTTAGGGCCGTACTATAAAAACTAAACACCAGTATTGCCAAAAGTTAGCTTCTGACATTTCAGTTTTTCTTACCATGAAAAAATTTGCTGTTTATACCAGCCATTCGTCACCTGGTTGCGGAGTAAAATAATACTGGAATGTGACAGGAGGATAAACGCCACCAGAGACCCCTTTTCGTGTTCGAAACTTAATATTTATAAATTCGATAGTCACTTTATCCATTTATAAACGCTGAATAATTCAGGAGTACGATTTTCCTTGGCGAGCTAAAATACATGAGAAATACAGGGCAAATTTTACAAGACAACGTTTCTGTAACGAATTCGAGTAAACAAAAACTCCGTGATGGTACGGTGCCAGTGTGGAGCATAATGGAATGATGATAATAAATCATTATCCCAAGTTAATTTCAGACTACCTGTGTAATTCTGAACAGATTTTTGAAGCGGTAACAATATCAAAGTTTTGTGTTAGGGGGACAAGATGAAGTAAGGTGGAGCGGCCTGGGACTCCACTACACGTGTATAGAGTTCTATCCTTCAATATGAACTTCCGGATGTTTCCTTTTAGTGGTAGGTGGTGGCGACCATCATCCACTCACTTGATGTAGTGCTGCCTACTTCTTCCTTAGCCTTTATCATTCTTTTTCTGTGCCTGCCCTCCTTTCTTCCTATTTCTCCTATATTTCCTGTCACTTCTTACTGCTTTTCTTTCCTTTACAGGTGGCATTACATTGAGTGACAAGCCAAATGGTTTCCTGTAAGCCAAGAAACCATTTACAACGCTGGGTGGTAACCATATAACCAAACCATACGTGCTCCCTACGTGTCAACAAGTGGGTTGGTGGAGGGTTAGTGCCCCTCCCCGTAAAAAAATATAACTCAAAGTCAAATGGCCACCCGTTACGGGATTATGGTGTCTGGCAATAGATAGATAGATAGATAGA
>JAGKTI010001373.1:39067-59695 GCA_018397915.1 Birgus latro | reverse complement strand
TTAGTGGTAGGTGGTGGCGACCATCATCCACTCACTTGATGTAGTGCTGCCTACTTCTTCCTTAGCCTTTATCATTCTTTTTCTGTGCCTGCCCTCCTTTCTTCCTATTTCTCCTATATTTCCTGTCACTTCTTACTGCTTTTCTTTCCTTTACAGGTGGCATTACATTGAGTGACAAGCCAAATGGTTTCCTGTAAGCCAAGAAACCATTTACAACGCTGGGTGGTAACCATATAACCAAACCATACGTGCTCCCTACGTGTCAACAAGTGGGTTGGTGGAGGGTTAGTGCCCCTCCCCGTAAAAAAAAATAACTCAAAGTCAAATGGCCACCCCTTACGGGATTATGGTGTCTGGCAATAGATAGATAGATAGTGTTAGTCAGCCCAGTGCTGTAGTTATCATATTTGAGGGAAAGCCTATAAACTGCTTCTAGTTGAATGATATACGTGTGGGACAATCTTGGCATTAGGAAATCATGAAACAACTGACATTTACTTTTTTTTTTTTTTATTGATGAGGTGCTGCTTGAAGTATATAACACACAGTTCAAGTGTATAGCTGATTCGTGCAGCAGCTGCAGTGGTTGCAACCAAATCAGCAGTACTTTCCCCCATATTTAAGGCTAAATAAGTGTATAACGTATAAGAAGAGTACGTATACAGTATTATATTACATGGCAGTAATTACAGATATCAAAGTTAGGTCAGTGTTGGCAAATGGTTTGTTAGGTTTCCATTTTTCACTAGCTTTAGTGTTCCCTTTTACTGTTAAGTTACAGAAATGGGTAGAAAAATAGAGTACATAAATTTTTCACCAATACCAACAAATAAATGCAACCACGTAAGTTCTTAATGAAGTTACGTAATTCGTTTTTTCATCAAAATAAATTAACAAGTAGGTTTAGTTGGGCCAAAGTTAGGTAAAGGAACCAGATAAGAGAATTGGTTATTTGGGATGGTGACTAAAATATTCTCCTGTTTCAATCAAGCACTCGGACATGAGTACGGGTGTCACTCGGATATGAGTACGGGTGTGTTGGCTTTATCAAATTTTTTTTTAGTAAAACAATGCAGATTATTTCATGAGCTTTACAAAAAAGAAAAAATATATCCTGAAGCACAATTCTACCCCAAGAGCTATTCTTACTTGTAAATAGCTACAGGCCTAAGGAAATGGCATGTGCCATGTATATAATACAAAAAATAGTCGATTAGATAGTAATGACAGTTATTGTAATGGAGCAGATGGGTGTAGGTAAGGCAGGGAATACTGGTTTGGGTGGAAGGGTTATAGACCTAAGCATAAAAGCACTAAAACAGTGACTGTTACAAACATGAAATAATGAGATTAATAGTTTGTGATGGGAACCAACATCAAGCATATGAACAGTTTAGGAGAAAACTAGGGAAACAAATCAGTAAGCAGTCTGAAAATGTATAAAATAGAATGGGGTGAAAGTATAATAGAGGTGGAATTATATGATTTTGGGGAAAAGAGGTAAGACCTACCTAGCAGACTAGGATAGAAAAATAAATACAGTACTGTACCAAGTACTGTAACTTAAATCATTGCACACACTTTGGACGGAAGGTAATAATAAAGAATGTGAATACCAAGGGAGTATGATTACTGAGCAAAACTGGAAAAATACTAATAACTGAGACAGGGAAGGTGGCAATAGTATATGGAAAAAATTATAGCTTGCTATATAAAAACTCAATGAACAACTGTGACATTCCACACATCTGATAACCTATATATTCCAACATTGTATGCTGCTCATGGCTGGATGATAGGTGTGGAAAGAGATTGCAGGAAAAAAAATGGAAGAGTGCTTGTGCATCTCTCATGTGTTGGTGCTGCCATCAATGTCACCATTCAACCAGCCTGGAGAGGAGCAAAGCAGCGTGCATGCTAAAAATAATTCTGTAATAACTGTGCATTTACATTTTGCAATATAAATTTTGGAACATATGATGTACAGCTACAAGAGTAGAGGTGCACATCATCAGGTATTACTGCTGTATAGTTCCTGACTGGTGGGCTGGCAGGAATCGCACCATGAAAGTCTACATAGTATGCAATAATACATTCAATTTACTCCTATAAATTCAAATCTAGATGTCTTCAATAATTATTTCAAGCAAATAATGGCAAAAAGAAGATAACTTATAGTCCATGCTTAGCCAATACAGTATTCTGTATCTTGCTCGTAAATGCATCCACTTTATGCTTCCTACCGTAATTGTTTACCAATTCTAGTGCAAATATACGTATTTCGTACATAAAATGAAGTGTTTCGAATGGGTTAGCGAAGTGTCTCGTTTATTAAACAGGAGAAACATTCAAAATTCGCGTGCCGTTAGCAATCATCAGGACGTTCTCGTCCAACCTAGCGACTGTCGCGACATTCAAACTCCTGAACTGGGTTTCATCAAGACTGACGGCAGATTTTTTATAGTGAGGACTATTGACGCTCAGGAACATCTGACAGTTGAACGTCACCGTTGGTTCCCCTGAACTTTTTTTTTTTTTGTATGGTCCTTAGTTATGATATTCAAGCTTTTTCTTTATTCTTTTCAGATAAAGTAAAATATTTTCAATTTTTATGAGGTATGATAGATATTAATTTTTTTTTCCCTGGCACTAGACAATAAAGAGGACCCAGCATGACTTTACAAATCCTTAAAATGGTAAAGTACATACGGTTTCTCTTTTATTCATTGATATATGTATTTTTGTCTTGCTAAGCTGAAAATACTGATGCAAGTGCTGAACTCGGTGATTTACATATGAACCCTTACATTGTGTTACTCTTGACAGTAGTTTAACCACTGAGGATCCTATTTAGGGGAGGCGGTAGCTCGATCGATAGAGAGTTGGCTTGCGGTCCCGTGGGACCCAGGTTCGAGTCCTCGCTGGTGCAGGGAACAGTTTAAGGATTTGAATTTCATTAAATCAGGCTTTACTGATCTACCAGAAGACCCGCCGACATGTCGTAAAAATGACCCCGCTAATACCAATACACCAGTCCTGTATGAGACAGCCCTAGCATGTAATCAATATGGACGGTGGGTGTTACGCGCCGAAGTGGTGACATGTAGATTGTAGGAGGACGACTGGGCCTTGATAGCAGGCTGTGAAGCCTATGCCCAGAGTCGGACACATAAAAAAAAAAAAAATACGCTGTTTGATTGACCTGAGCACCTGAGATGTGTGATTCGCGGCTGCTGATTGGCCGCCGATGATGTCACTGAAGTAAATGCAGGCAAGTATTATACTCGTAATGCAACATGTGGCCGTCGGTGTATACCGTGGGTGGATAATTTACATCAGTCACTCATCGTTTGATAAAACTTTATAATCATCTTTAATTTACTTAGATAACGATATTTTTTTAACGCTAATTTTGTCCTCTTGGGCTTCGGAAATTATTCCATGTTTAAACTGGCTGCTTATATTGCAAGCAGTTTACAATTATAAATATGTATGTGTTTAAATACGAGGAGCTGTAGATTTACATCATCAGCGGCCAATCAGCGGCCGCGAATCAAACACACCCTACTCGCCTCATTCATCTCAGGTGCACAGGTCGGTCAAATACGGTATAGGCTGTTGCACAAGTCGGGAATTCTCGAAGGAGCTTCTGCTTTCCGCAAACTTTCAGGTACTCAGATTTTGCTCACTGATGTATGCTTTTCGGGCTTATATTAAGTCTCATAGAGATGTGTCTTACTGGGAAACTGGCTAAATGCAGTGCATGTAATAACTGCTTGTCACTGAGGGGCAGAACTTGTCTCCCTTCGTGCTTGTTGATGAGATATTTACGGCAGCAGACTCACGCAGCATTCCCACATTCCGCGTCGTCCATGACGGAGCAGAAACGGAAATGCATGGCTTTGCCTTCTTCATTTGTCTGTCTATCTATTGCCAGACGCCTCAATCCTGTTAGGGGTGGCTACAAACAAATCGCCTCCATGTTGCCCTGTCCAACTCCATTTCACTTCCCTGTTCCCAGCTCACACCCTCCTTTCTCAGTACCTCTCCACGCCATCCCTTCTTTTCATCCCCGGCTTCCCCTCCCTCTTCCCCCCCTCCACCTCACTCGCATGCACTTTCCATGTTAGTCTCTCATTCTTCATCCTCTCCACATGGCCAAGCCGCCTCACTGTATTTCTCCTCACACTTTCAATAACACCCACATCCCCACCACAACGCTCCTTCACTTCCTCATTTGTAATTTTGTCAGTCTGTCTCTCCAAGTAACTCCACATCGTCCTCTCCATCCGTGTTCCAACAAAAATTTTCTTAATGGCACGACTGCTTTCTTCATTTGTGGTCTAACAGAAGTTTTCTTAACAACAATGACACGAATTTGCCTTAATCATTTGTTTTCTAACAGAAATTCTCTTAGCAACAATGACATGACTTTGCCTTGTTCATTTGTGTTCTAACAGAAATTTTCTTAACAACAATGACAACAGTTTAAGCTGTTTTTTTTTTTTTTTCAGTTTGACGCTAGAGATTTCCATACTTCATTTTAACTCTGCAAATTATTCCTGACTGTGTCTGAGCAGTTGTTTTAAAATTTCAAGTAGTTTCGTTGTACGATTTCATTGTATCTTAACTAATTAATTACTTCCGGCAAAACTGACATTGACCAGTATTTTGTCACTTAATGGTTATTTTCGATGACAGTTTCACAAAATAGGTTTCATCTTTAAGAGATGTATGTAAGAGTATGTGCAGTACCACTGAACGAAAACTTGTGGATACTTTGCTATCGCTTCTTGGGACGACTGTATAATGGACTCTCGTCCGTAATGTGATGTCTAGGGAGCGTAACTCCCTCAATGACTTTTTGGGGAGTCGGCCTCTCCCTCACAAAAATTAAAACAATCAGTAGCTGGGGAGTGTGAGTGCATGGATTTTTAACGACATTGGCATACATATCATACATATCGCAGGACTGAGTATGTGGTTTACTTTTCTTTTCTTTTTTTCCACACAGGAAGAAAATTCACATCTTATTAATGAAACTAGACTCAAGAGGTGTTTATCCCAATGTTTTGGTAGTCTGGTTTTGCAGAGTAAAAGTAAAACCCAGTCTAAGATTGTTTTTAGATGCAAAAAGCGGCGCTGTTCGACTGTCTCTTGATAACGACTTTCGGAAACAGCGTGCTTCACTTTCTTGGACTTTAGCGACCATAGCAAAGCCACACCACACTGACTGCAACATACAATTTTCTCACGCCATACCACACAAAATCACCCTCCCACACCACACCACACCACACCCTGCCACAACAAGGTCATTAAGCCAAGGCCCCTGAAGCTCTTACACATAGCACTTTTGCCATTTTCTCCATATTTTCAGTGAAAAAAAAATCGTAAATGGTTATTACCCTACCTTCTTTTTCAGGTGGCTCTTCACTGAATGACAAACCCAATGGTGTCTTGCAGCCTGGGGAACCTTTTACAATGTTAGGTGGTAACCAGATAACAAAAGCGTGGTAATGTGAAGCATACTGTTTCCTCTGGTAGCTGGGTGGAGAGACGCGAAAGGTAACATTCATCCCGAACAAAATCTGCACATCCTTCCCCGCACCCTACTGTGGTGAGGCGATGCTTATTGCATGGGAACATCGGTTCACCGTGCAAGAACGGTTGCTCGGCCAGATAAACTAAAGTTACTCAACACGTGCAACAACACAAAGCCGTAAATAGTCACTATAGTATTCTGGAAACTTTTTTAAACAGAACGATAAGCAACAATGATAAGAAAGTTATGCTCATGTTTTTGGCTGAACTTTAGTATGTGTACATACGTTATCCTACACTGTGTCTTTGAAAAAGAACTTCGAACCTGGTACATCTCAGGATCCATCGCCACGTCAGACTGGGTGGGATGATCCAGCTTTACACCAGCAACATTAAGGAAGTGACAAAAGTGATGGACAGGCAGAGGTACGATGCACTGGGGCGCGGAGAGGGAAGTTGAGACCGGATGCGGCATCATATTTGTGAACTAGGATCAAGAAGAGATACGAGGTCCTTTGAAGTCTGAGAAGCAGTGGCGTTGTTGGAGGAGGTTGCTTATAATGGATCTGCAGCTTTTATCATAAAAGATAAGTCGTGTGAATCCTGGAACACTAGAGGAGAAAGTCTCGAAAATTAGCTACACAAACTGATTATTGCTGGAGATATAAACCCTCTATTACAAGTTTGAAATGCTGTTGAAGAGTTTGAAAAAAAATATAAAGAAATGTACTATACAGAGAGACTCACTGTTTACCAAACTCTTAGGATTTGGGCGAGAATATGAGAGAAGATTCGCCAGTATGTCGATTAAAAATGTGCTTGATGAACACTATCCCTGACAATAGATTCACTGTATGGAATTGTTTTTAATTACTTTTAGGCAAATTATATTTTGCAGAGGGAAATTTGTGTCGGGATAATAGTTAAATGCTATCAGAAATAATTAATATGTTTCCAGGCAGTGGACGCAAGCCAGAATTACTGTATTTTCGGTTCACCCCCCGACAATCATAAGTAAATTCCAGACATTTGGCTCACTTTCGGGTTAAATTTTGGTTTTCAGATAATTTTATTCAGCAGCGGAGAACGTCAAGCGAATAAATGGTTAATTATTTCCTTTTTTTGTGTGTGTTTGTGTCATCCAACCGATCACATGATTGATCAGTTGGATGAATAATAATAACTCCCGAAATTATACACTTTGCAGTAATCCACTGAGTTCAACCGACATGAAAAAAAAAAAACTTTGAGTGTATGTACGAGTATAGGGTGGTGAAGGGGCGAGGATGGGAAGCAACCGGTTTAGGGAGAAAGGGCGGTGGAGGGAATGGATGGTGGTGTGAAAGAGGCACGAGCGTTTGTCTGCGTGTGTGTGTGTGTGTGTGTGTGTGTGTGTGTGTGTGTGTGTGTGTGTACATAGGAGAGAGAGTGGAAGTGTTGTAATCGACTGACTGCGAAGGGGTTTTCTCTACTAAATAAAATTGTCTGTATTTGGTGAAATAAAATATTTGCATATCAGAGTGAAAGGGTAAAAGTATGGACCGAAAAGGACTATCCTCAAAATAAATACAGCTACAGAGTATGTATATACTGTAATTAATCCATTTGAATAATTCACAGTACTGCCAAGCAAGAAGCACCGATAAACTGTTTATCATAATTGAATTATAAAAGTATGATTCTATTCTACGTACGCTTCAACCTTCCAGTCTAAAACTCGCCTATATTTCACCTACGAAGCATCCTCCCTACATAACGCACATTTCGCTGCACACTTTCTGTGCAGTGTCAAACTCTCTCTATCGCTAAAGGTAAATAGGTCTAATTAATTATAATAAACTAATATATATATACCGCCTGCCACCACCACCCCGAGGAGTGTAGTCTGACGTGAATAAAATCCGTTTAAAATACAAATTTAGCTCCTCCGGAAGGAGAAGCTAATAGGTGGCGAGGGAAATTATCTGGGATGTTGTTCATGTTTACCTCTGCGTGCTGTAGGCCGGCGAATAATGACGTGTAGTTTTATCCTTCATTATGGTAATGGTCTTCTGACGAAATTCACCTAACCGTCGAGATTATGTCTAACCTGATATGATAGAAATTTACGCTAAAGGACTTGAATATACAAAACAAGGTCCAAATTGAGCTGGATGGACTTCACTGGATGCTACATGGATTTGATGATGGCTAAATGGACAAAGTCTTGATCTGGACTGACTTAACTGGCCCTTAACTGAACTAACTGGACAAAACATAACCTGATGCCTTCATTAAGTAACCACTGGGTAATTTAGTCAGACAGGAAATAAATGGTCCATTTCGATTGTTATCTTTTGGCAGTTTTACGCCGCGACGCCAGTACAATGGTCCATACACACACACACACACACACACACACACACGTTCTTAAATAACATTTAGTTATAATCGCATTCGTATAGTTTCTTACCCCTTAACTACAGGAGGTCTCCGTTATGTCAAACAATAATTATCATCTGATGATAACCAATCTGGGACTCAGTACCCGACCAGTGTTCACAAAAACCAGGCTCCTCTGGTTGTGCGGAATGACGGAAGTGCGGGTGAAGGTCAAAGAACAGTGGCAATGATGGTAATAAATAATAGTTATTATGTGAAGGTGTTGTGACAGACGGAGATGAAAGTGAGATGTTGTAACATTCGTCATGGAAGCTATGTTCTTGGTTCGGGTTGTTTGTTTGTCGGTTTGTCTGTCAAACGCGTTGTGGCATACTATTAGATGGAACTGCACCACATCTGGCATAATGGCTGAGGACTATCACAAGAACAAGTGATTACACTGGGGGCGTCAAACTAAGGTCAAAAGAAGGGATGGTGCTGCTTTGGCGAAGGTATGCGCTGAGTGCTTATGTTGTACTTTTGCCCACACGCTCAACTGGGCAGGATCTCTAAGGCTTGCAGAAACCTAGAACTTTCTCTGGGCATTTCCAAAGATCTTTTGTCAAGGATATGTTGAAATATGGTTTGCTTTTATACATGTGAGGTGTTGGAGATGGGCAGAATGCACTAGTATTAGAGGCAGCAATATAGACAAAGGTATGGAGGATTCTCTGTATATTTTGAGGTGTTGTTAAAATAGAGAAGGGTGACGGAGAAATCGTAGTCTGGTAAGGTGAACGCGTGTCTCTAGGAAGGCATTTTATAATTAGTGACTGTCTATACAGGGCTCATGAAGGATGCCATTTGGCTGAAGGTTTTGAATGACTGTAATGGCCATGTGTTTTGAGGAAATGATTATATATTTTCGAGGTGATTGTTGGGGAAAGGATACTATCAAGGCATTCTCAGCATACAGTCGTGTAGAGATTTTTTTGGTTTTTTCCTTGTTTGTGAAAGGAAGATGTAGCATATATTTACAAGGATGGACTAGATTTTATGCTAAAATGATGAAATATGTACTTCTCATGTTCATGTGGTCCTTGATGAGATGTATTTTTGCTCTTCACTGAAGATGGTTTGCACTCGTAATCTTTGTACATCCCATTAGCTTCCTAATGTTGTGTTCAATGATTTTATTTCCATGTAGATAGATTCTTAAATTAAGAACCATGGGCACCGACTAGTTAAAGGAGAAAGCGTAAGCCCCCCCTCCCCCTCAAAATAAATAAATAATAAATAAATAAAAAACAAGTGATAATAGTGTAAATATTTTCCATAACCTAAACTGAATCAACGTCACAAAAACCACCTCAGCATTATACAGAGAAATACTGAGAACTGAGCAGATATATAACGGGACAAAAGGGCAAGTGAGCATTATGGATACTACCCGATGAGTTCGGGGGGAAAGATAAATCGATGAAAAATTGTCGTTACGTTACCTTTGCATTTGGCTTGGCCGAACAAGATACATAAAATATCCTCATAAAGTAGCAGTACGGAAAGATATGATCAAATAAGAGTGAAATGAACGACTACAGTAGTGTTTTCAGAAAGTATGTTGATAAGTTAGAAGGTAAATATTAAGTCGAAAATGGTAGTATGGTTTACCCATAGATGCAGATGGAATCTCACACACTACGAACAAAAAAATTCAGTCAAGAATCAACTGTCTCATGGTTAAGACAAATTTAGTATTCTGTTTCTGCTAAGCTCAGGCAGTTATATAAAGTGAATGGTACTCGCAGGAGCCTGGGAGTGCTAACAGTGGCACCATTAATCCTCTAATGGTCGGGACAAACGTAGTGTTCTATTTCAGCAAATCATCAGACACTTTAATCCAGATAAGAGTAAGTCATACGCACCTTAGAGAGTTGGATGAAGGGATGAAAGGGAAATAATTAGAGGAAGTGGCACAGTAGTAATGACTACTAATACATTTTATCCTTGAGAGAGAACTGTGAGAAGTTTATACCACTAGTAAAAATAAGAAATGACAGGAATAAAAAGGAAGCAAATATAAAGAAAGAGGAGGCGAGCGAAATGAGAAAGCGAAGGCAGGTCGGGAAGCCAAAGAGGTGAAGTGAAAATCTTGAAGACGAAAGAGAGGGAAAAAGAGCCTCGTAAAGAGGAGAAGGAGAAAATGCTGAAGGAGCGAGCGGAGATTCTTGAGGGGCAGCGCCATGACGGAAGTAAAAGAGAGCGCGGTGAAGGGAAGGGAGAATGGGGAGGGGAGAAAGGTTGAGGAGAAGCTAAGAGAGAGGGGTAACGTATAAAGGAATGGAGGGGGAGGGGAGAAGGAAAAGGACGTGGGGAAAACGAAGAGGACAAGGGAAGTAAGGAAGTGGAATATGAGGTATGGAAAGTAAGAGAGAAAAGGAGTGGAAGGGAAGGAAGGAAAAGAGGAAAAACGATGAGAACGGATGGAGAGAAAAGAGGGGAAAAGGTAGGAAAGTGAAAGAAAGGAAAGGAAAGTTGGAGAATAGAGGGAGGGAAAGAAAGAAGCAAAGGGAAAGTGGAAAATGACAGGACGAACAAAAAAAAAAAATGGGTGTAAAGGGAAGATAAGGAATCGATAGTAATGAACAGACCGGTTAAGAAGGAAAAAGCACGAAGGGGAAGGCAGGGTCAGACAAAAGTAAGTGCTTTGTGGTGAGATGAAATAAAGGAAGGGAAAGCCGTGGAAAGGGGCGAAGGGAGGTGAAGGAGAGCGAGATAACTGGAGGAGAGACTGGGAAGGATTGTCTGCTGGTGAAGAATGAGAAGAATGTCAGAGGGGAAAAATGATACAAAAGCGGAGTGGGAAAAGAAAGAAGGAAGAAAAGGAGAGAAGAGAAAAGTGAAAGAGAAGGGTATACAGGGAGGGAAGGAGTGTAAGGAGGAGGAAGGGAAACTTAGGAAGGACACGGAAAGAAAGGGAAGGAAAAGAAGGAAAGGATAAAAAGGCAGGACTGAAGGAAAGAGGAAGGGAAGGGGATGGAGGACGGGCAGAAGTTAGGAGAGGGGACATAAAAGAGGGGGAGAGGGAGGGAAGAATGTGGAGAAAAAGAGATAAAGGAGAAAAGTCCTGGGAAAACGAGAAACTAGAGACAGCTTTAAGAGATGGACAGACGAAGAAAATAGAAGAGGAGGAGGAGGAGGAGGAATAAGAGAAGAACAGACAATGCATAAAGTGGGAAAGAGGCGTGAAACAGAGGAAAGAAAAAGAAGAAAAAGAGAGAATGGGAAGAGAAAGGAGAGTCATAAAGTGAAGAACGGGCAAACTTTAAAAGATCCTGCAAAGTAAGATTAAGAAAAGTAGGGCCAAAGTTGGAGGTGTGACGTGTTAAGCAGATAAGAGGTAGGAAGAAAGGGCGAGGATGGGGAAGAAAGTGATAAAGAATACGGATGGGACGCGTGAATGTAGAGGAGAAATTATACCACCACAAGAAAGGAAAGGGAGAAGTTACAGACGCACATGAACGGAAAAGTCGGAATTAAAAAAATACCGAAAGACTGGCAGTGAATGAAAGCGGTAAACGGAACGAAGAGAAAGTGCGAGAAGGAAATAGGCAGAGAGGTAGAAAGCGCAGGAAAATATATTTCACTGATACAGAAGAAACTAGAGGGGCGCTTAAATAAGCGCATCTCTCCGACAAGGGCAACGTAATTTCCAAACCACTCTTCATAATGGGTTAGGTTTTCTCATCACTGATTAGGGTATTGCAAAAAAAAAAAAAAAATCCGGATCCAGAATCTGTAATACGATTCAGATCGGTCCCAAAAGTTAATCGGCTATTCCCTGGGACATGGGCTACCTACCCACCAAATTTGATCCAAATCTTTCTTGCAGTTTTTAAGTAGTCCTGCTAACAGAACTAAGAAACATCGGTCCCAAAAGTTAATCAATTGTAACTTGGGATATGCGCTATGTATCCACCAGATTTGGTTCAAAACTCTCCTTTAGTGTCTGAGTAATCCTGCTAACATACAAACAGGGGTGAAAACATACTCTCCTTGTTGGAGAGAACAAGTAAATTTGAGTTATATATATGGAAACACACACACACACACACACACACACACACACACACACACACACACACACACATAGTATCGAAGAGATATTGTGGTTGCTTTTAAATAACCTCAGTCTGTGTGGCCGTGCAGATCCATCAGCCACAGACAAGCAACCGCCCCTGGAGCAGTCTCGTGCGGTGAACAGACGCTCACCGGCGATAGACAGCGCCTCTCCATGGCCCAAGGGCGAGGAAGACATATTTATGTTTGGTTCCTTCATGGACACAGCATTTGCGTCTCTCCAACTCTCTCCACTCAGAAAACAGGGGCATCTTTTAAAGCTCCACATTCTCCGTTAATTGGTAATATGGTCGCCAGCTAGCACTGTAAATGGCTTCCTAGATTACAGGAAACGATTAGTATTGTCGCAAAATGTAATCACCTAATGTGGAAAGAAGAAGAATAGAAATGTGACTGGAAGAATGGGAGGAAGCAGGGAGAGAGTACAGCAGACACAAAAAAACAATGATAAATGTGATGGAAGAAGTAGGCAGCAATACCTCAAGTGGATGCATAATAGGCACATCCATCTACCACCAGTATCTATGAGTAGGAAAGACAAGTGGCCCTATTAACTGCACAATGGTTATTATGGCAGTCAGTTTTTGCTAAGTCTCATTCATCGCCTGGAATATGTTATGCATGATAAACTGGAAAAATATGTGCACAGGAAGGGTGTCATAAAGTAGAACGAAAGAACTGAAGGAAAAAAAGAAAGGTGAAGAAAGAATTCCGTGAGCCAAGCGTGTGAGCAGGTTATAAGACGAAGAAAAGGAAGAAGAAATAGACACTGAAGAAGGGAGCTGAGAATGACGTATATCAACTGCACCAATATCGATAAATCAGACTTGCATTTGTTCTCTCAATCTTCCCTTGGGAACCGCAGAGAATGGAAGCAAGAGAATATGGAAATCAGGTCGCCAAGAAAAGAACGAAAGGAGAGAATAATACCAAAAATGGAAAATCCTAAACGTGGTGACTGGAGGTGGAAGAAGAAGAAGAAAAAAAAAACTAATGTTGCTAAAATGTGAATGGAAAATTACCGCGAAAGGCAGACAGGGGAAAGGCGGAGAAAGAAAAGCGGGGTGGGGGGGTGGAGGGGGAATGTAGGAAGAAGAGTGACTGATATATAATTGGTGTAACGGTAAAGGGAGGAACAGTAATGAAGGATGAACGGCATTCTATCCCATTCAGTACTTGTATTTTCTTCTGGCGAACAAAATCATCTGTTTTTGGCCTTAATAATATTCCTAGCGTGTACCAGTGCTAGAGAAATGGTTGCTCCAGATGGTTTGTGAGGCCATTGACTATTGAAACTTCACTTGGTTGAAGAAATACTCGTACATTTATATCTTGGGTCAGCTTGACTAACATACCCAAGTTCACAAACCTCAGCGCAAGAATTATGATACAGTACAATAAAGCATTAAAAGTGGGAGGAAAGAGCACAAGTTAGAATGGTGGCTTTTTAAGACTTCTTTGCTAGTGCCACACAATGTTGTTAAGCTTATGAATATAGGGGTTAGAAACAACATCCATTCCCAGTTATATTCTTATTTCGAACTAATTATTTTCTTCAGCTGTGGGAAGATCTCTTGCCGTTATGGGGTTAAAAATATGTGAATAACAGAGATTAACGACTGAATGGAATGAGACGCAGAAGTGATAAAGAAAAGAGAAGGAAAGGAGCGACAAAGCTGGTATAAACAAAATTCTGAATCAGGAACAGGTGGTCTCGTGAGAGGAAACTTGTGACGTGGGATGTTGACGTGGAAGGAAATTAAAGATGAGAGAGAGAGAGAGAGAGAGAGAGAGAGAGAGAGAGAGAGAGAGAGAGAGAGAGAGAGAGAGAGAGAGAGAGAGAGTCCATACCACAGACAGCCCCCTCACACAGACCTGCTGGTTTGAGGAAGATGCTCTGGTCTTAACCCCTTGAATCCGATGACGTTTTTTATTTTTTCCTCACTCTTCAAAGTTTAAGAGGTGGCCTTTTTCCAGGGGAGATGAGGATAGAGGAGGTTTAAAAGAGAATGTTGCCAAGCGACGGGCAGCGACCCGTTACATAGAAACCGGTTTCAGAGTTGTTGTTACATTTGTTGTTGCTTAACCCCTTCCTGTCTGATAGAGGAGACCCGCGGGGAGGGGGGGGGGGGGGTGTAGTATATTGTTGTGATCGAGGGATTGTATTGCCATGCTTGTGAAGTGAGTGTGAAAAGTTTATTCGTTATTAGTGCTGGGTTGTAGGAGGTGGGATGTTGTCGAAGAAGTTCTGGTATTGACTGTGTGAGTAAGATTTTATGTGCATATTTTTAATGTGTGGCTCTATCATATAATGTGTGGTTCTATCATAAGTCTGTGCTGGGGAAGTATAGGACACCACTGATCTGATATGCTGTTTGTAAAGTAGGGAAAGTATTTGTTTTGTATACTGAAGGCGGTCCATGCGAGAGCCATAAGTGCGTTTAGTATTGGGGTGCGGTGCCTCTTGATGACATGTATGTGGGCCTTGAAGATGTGTCCAGTGTCATATCATAATCCAAGGATCTTAATGGAGAGAACGTGTTGCACAGATACAGTGTTGAATGTGATGTTAGGGGTGTACGAGTATGTTATGGGTATCTTTAAGTTCGTGTCAGTGGTGTGAAGTTTACCGGACTTGGCTGAACTTTAGGATAAATTATGATAATACTAAGGAAATTAATAGAGCTACCTATAGAATTATTTGCGCTGTTATTGACCCTGTATGCTTCACAGAGTCATGTGCTGTGGACAAGGGCTACACAGTTTTGTTGTACATAATTTGACCTGCTACCACCATTCTAGTTTATTCAACCTAGGGCAGACCTCCAACAGAGAGGGCGCTAACACAGGCTGTGTGTAAATGTTCAGAAATCTTGTCCGCTGGGACACGACCTCCACATTTAAACATTTCTATCTGTTACCAAGAGCTACCATCTTCCAAAACATCAGGCTTTTAGACCAAGACTTTCAAGGCTGAAGTAATAAAAAAAAAAAAATAGCCACCTAGGGCAAGGTTTTCAGTGTTAGAGCCAAAAATGAAGCTGCTGGGTCAAGGTTTAACATTTCGAGGCAAAATTTGATTATAGAGCCAGTAAACATGCTTCTAAATCAAAGAGTTCAAAGTTCGAGCCAAAAATACGTTTCTAAGTCATGGTTTTACAAGCCAGAACCCAAATTAGGTTTGAGAGTCATGGCTTCCAAAATTACAGTAACAATATGCTTCAAGGCTTTTTCTCACATTCAGAACCGAAATTAGGGTTCTGGCTCAAGGGTTTCATTTTCACTATCAAAATATGGCTTTTAGGTATGCATTTAAAGATAAAAATTAATCTTGTAAGGAAGCAAGTAAGTAATGAGTATATGTGCTGAAGTAGATGTGAATGAGAGAGCAAAGGAGGTTTTAAGTATTACAGTATGCAAGAGATAGAGAGTACAAGGAAGTATGGATCAGTTAGATTTCAGACTGTATGCGTAGGAATTAAACTGGGAATACATGGGTGGGCAATTGTTTGTGCATATACCCCAGCGGAGGACATAGTGGCTAGAGTGAAAGATGAGTTTTGGGTGAAAGTGGAAGTGTACTTGAAAAAGCTTGAGAGGAGTGAGTGTTTTTTATTTGGAGATGTGAATGGACAAGTCGGTAATTTTAGAGTTGATGAGATGGTTGATGAGTGGGATATACCAGCTGCGGTGGATGGGAGTAGTAGTACTCTGGTGGACATCTGTGAAGGGACGGACCTTGCAATAACAAATACCTTCTTTAGGCACAAATGATCCACGGTATATATACCGAGTGATAAGGTGGATGGTAAGGTGGATGAACGGATGGCAATGGCTGATTATGTGTGGATGGATGAGCGAATGAGATCTGTGTTGGACACGAAAGAGTCAAGGGGTTGGGGGAGTGGACAATCTAATTACTACATAGTACTGTACAAGATAAAGGTGCAAAAACTTTGAATGAACAGATGAAGAAAAAGACATGGGAAGAATTTCCTGAAAAGAGCACAGAAAGGCTGATGAAGGAGGAAAAGAAGCGAAATATTAGAAAGAAGTGGAGAAGCGACTGATTAGATAGCATTTGGAGCAGATGAAGGAGGTGGAAGGCATGTGTCACATATTCACGGAAGAAATTTTGCAATATGTAGTAGTATGTGGGGTGAACAGGAGACGTAAGGAGGTCCAAGTAGCAACGCAGTGGATAGAAGAGATGAAACTAGCTGTGGCAGAGAGGAAGAAAACTTTCAGTGACTGGATGGAAAGTAGAGGAATACAGGATGTGGAGATTTGGCAGACATATGTTGAGAAGAGAAACAGAGATGAAAAGACTAGTAAGAGTAAGTAGAAAAAGTGTAGCTGGATAATTTGGAAGAAATCTGAGGAAAATGTGGAGGGAATGCAGGAAACTGTCTTGGAATGAGGTCAAGAAGATAAGACAGAGAGATAAGAGAAGCAGCAGAATGTTGGTTTGTTGGGAGAAGAAGTGAGCAGTTGGAGAGAATACTTTAAGGAAATGTTGCTTACAGAAAACGAAAGAAACGCAAGTACAAGTGGTTAGGGAATGAATGCCTGAGAGAAAAAGAAAAGTGTGTAGGGAGGAAGAGATCAGTAGGTTGGAAGTTTAGAGGCAGTGAAGACGTTCAGAAAGGGGAGAGACCCATTAATTGATAGAATGTGTGATAAAATGTTGAAAAGCAGCCGAGAGTTAGTGATAAACTAGGTATGGAAGATGTGCAAATGGCCCGGAATGAAGGTATTGTTCTGGAGGATTGGAAGTCAGGTGTAATTCTTCCCCTATACAGAGGAAAAGAAAAAGAGAAGTGTGTAGCAATCCTAAGGGTATTTGTCTTCTCAGTGCAGAAGGAAAAAATATGGTGGGATATTAATCGATAAAATTAAGGAAATAACACAGGGAATTAGTTGATGAGGCTGTGTAGATTAGATACTCGTTCTAAGATGTTTAGTGGAAAAGTACCTAGAGAAGAGAGAGAAGTTGTATGTTGCCTTCGTGGATTTGGAAAGCATATGACAGAGCAGATAGGCACGGAATATGGAAGGTATTATAAATATATGGAATGGATGAAAAGTTATTGAATGATGTGAAAAATATGTACGAGAATGCTAGGGCTGCAGTGTGTTTCGATAGTGAACTGAACTCTTTTATCTGAATATTGCATTCAAACAGGGATGTGTCATGTCTCTGAGGTTGTTCAGTTTAATATTATATGGATGGAGGTATAAAAGGGAAAAGCTTTTTGCAGCCCTACCGGGGAAATGGGCATTTGCTCCTGCAGAGAGCTGTCAAACTTCGCCCTTAAATTGCAGTCATTTGCAGATACATTGGTTTGGTTTCAGTATGGGGAATCTGTTTACACAATCGGATGCTCAACATAGTGCCGGTGCCAATTATATTCTGATATGTAAAATTCATCTGCCATAAGTGTGTGTTGAAGATGATAGTTTTCAGCAATTCATGTTTTCCCCCACCTGCTAGGAAACCTATGTAACTGTTTGCAAGGGTATTTGTACCACTGCATGCAGAGTTACATATCGATGCTAATGATATACATTTTAATGAGGAAAACATGATTTTGTGCGGTATTCAGTTGGTTCAATGAGAGCTGTTTTTTCACCTGCATTTCCTGCTGCTCGAAACTGACGAATAGCTGCTTCGACACCATACAACCCCTGTTCGATGCATTCCACATAGTATAAAGCAAATGGGAACAATTATTAGAGGCCTTGGCTCCAAACAACCCCTATCGATGCGTTCTGCATGATGTAAAGCAAATGGGGACAATTGTTAGGGGGCCAAAACACCCTTTTGGAAAACTGAGATGGGCGCATTTGTACCCAATTGCAACTATCCTACCAATTTTCATTGCAATCCCTTTTCCAGTTTCGGCTGTACTACACTTACAGGCACACACACAGATAGAATTATAGTATATTAGATACCAGGTAGGGCAGTAGATGTTGAAGTATGTCTAAAGAGAGAGTGTAAGACTTAGAACCGTCCTTTACAGTTGTTTGCTGTCAATACTGTATTGGTAAGTGAAGATAAATGTGAGCTGTAAGACTTAGTGATTAAGTTTTGTAGTGTATATAAGAAAAAGAATGATTAATTTTGGGCCGGAATTGGATCCAGAGTATCCCACAATATATCTCCAAAAGTTCTCAATGAATTTCAATGAAATTTTGTGGAATGATGTGCCATGGACTAAGATAGAATCTATTAAATTTGGGGGCAGAACCGGATCCGGATCTGGATCCTATATCCACAGATCCGAGTCCGGGATCACTAAAAAAGTTATGAACGGATTTTGATGAAATTTTGTGGAAGGATGGGCCATGGTCCAAAAAAGATAATATCAAATTTGGGGGTGGATCCGGTATCTCGCACAATGTCTCCAAAAGTTATCAACTAAATTTTGTGGAAAGGTGTGCCATGGACTAAGAAAGAATTGATTAAATTTTGGGGTGAATCCGGATCAGGATTCGGATCTTATATCCACGGATCTGGATCCGGGATTACTTAAAAAGATATGAACGGATTGTGATAAAATTTTGTGGAAGGGTGGGCCATGGGCCAAAGAAGAAATGATTAAATTGGGGGTTGGATCCCGATCCGAACCATTCCGCACAATGAACTTCAACGATATTTTGTGTAAGGGTGGGCCATGGACCAAAAAAAAACAAAAAAAATGATTAAATTTGGGGGTGGATCTAGATCTGGATCCTTTTTAATGGCAGTGGCATCGGCGGAGGTATGCTCTTTCTGAGCGCATTCTAGTTGTATATATAATGATAATCGAACGTTTTGTTATGAGTGGCGAAATGGATCCCACAGGCTGGAGTTCGAACACATAACCCAGAAGACTGTAGTCTAAGCACAACTTTGTCATATTTATGGCGAAGCTTATTGTTCCTGTAAGTATTATTATTACTTTTCTTTGCACTATTTTTTATTAGATCTTGATGATATTATACAGGAGGCTACCCTAGGGTTGCCCAAGTACTTGTACCAAATATAAATGATGCTGGCCTGTTTATGAAGGTCAAATACTCATTTTTGGTGCAAAAATTGCATATTTGAAATTAAAAAATCGCATAATCTAATTGAGATACGGCTATTTGTTTGAAAATCCTATGACAAAAAAGTTTGCTGAGATTTTTTTCTGAATATTTTGCCATTTAGCCTAGTGGAAAGTACCAATTTCAAATCTGCTGAGTGTTTTATTTGTAGCACGATATAGAGAAAATAACAAAACCTGGACAGTTGTAACTTTGCAGAAATATTGCTGTGGTCCCTCTCATTATCTGGAAGGAATATGGTTACAGTTAAGCTTGCTGTTAGTCAGCTATTGAGACAAATGTAAAATGTACCCACGCTTTATTTATTTCTTCCACACCTTACTCTTCAGATCTTGTTGATATTACACAAGAAGCCGCCATAGGTTGATCTAAGTACATGTTCCAAATATGAATGACCTTGAACTACTTTTAAAGGTCACAGTTTATGATGCCAAAATTTCATACCTCATAATTAGTAGAGCTCAAAAACCCTTTATGTTAGAGCTATTTGGCAAAAAGCAGCATTTGCATAAGTACAAAGACAATCCATACCATTAATAGCTATAGCTAAGCTTCCTTATTTTATCTACACAGTATGTAAATAGGTAACTAGTTCTAGATTCAGTTTGTCCCTTACAAAATAAGCACTGCCTACAGGTGCTGCCTTCCATCATTATGATTATTCCCTGGTTCTGGAACGGTGTGGTAACACTAGGGTGACTTGAACGATGACCGCTGTCCGTTGTGTCTTCCTCCTGAAAGCACCTGATCCACCTTTCTACAGTTCTGCTTACACCGAACGTTTGAACTATTTGTTCGAGATTCTTTCCTCCTAAATAAAGGTATATCATGTCCTTTCTCATTTTCCCAATAGTTGGACGCATGTTATATGCCCTGTCTAGACCAAGGTATATACTAGGTCTGTCTGAGGTTTTGTAGTAAGGCATAAGATGTAACGGCCAGGTAGTCATCGTCTGAACAAAAATGGTTCACATTTCGTTTCTCGGATACAGCAGTTTTCGCAAATGAGTGTTAAGGCTTCGGAATTTCCTGGGTTCGTTTATACTGTCATCTCATCGGCAGCAGATATAAAGCTTGAGGAAAGTCGGGCTAGCCAACCACAAATATGTAGCTGTGGTAGATCTCTTACAGTGTTTCTCACTTTATTCTTAGTCTTCGGACAAAACCGAGCACAGTTTTTGTCTTTGAATGTACACCATCATATGATTTATTTTATCTATTGTTGTGCGTTGAACAGAATGACAAATGTTTTGCAGGGAATGCACGACTCACAGTAAACTCGAACCCACTGTCATTAAAAGCTTAAAGTTAGCCATATATTTCCAAATATTTACTGCAACTGTCAAATGCCAAAGCTATCCCAGTTATGAAGTTACTTAATGGGGGTATAACATAAGGCAATTGTTTCATATTCTTTTTCAAGGGGATTATATTTATAAACTTCTATGCATCTGCCACTATTCCCATTTGTTACAAGTTATCAAAAGC
>JAGKTI010001373.1:0-24195 GCA_018397915.1 Birgus latro | reverse complement strand
GTGTTAATGTGCTGGATTTCGTCTATGTAGTAAGAATTTCGAAGACTTGAGAAATGATTTAATACCTTTCGTCGAGCACAGTGGTGATCAGTTTCCCCCTCCGAACATTCCTTTATTAATGTAACTGGATCTTGTTCACCGGCAAAAATGAGGATCAGTTTTCCTTGTAACCTCCTCAGACAATAAAAGATTTGACGTTTCTTCTGTTCATTGGATGATATGAAGTTATTTTCGCTGTGCTTTCTACCGTTAATTAAATTATGCTCATATTTTTTTTTTTCTCCGCAGATCTTTCACGATTTCCTCTCGTTTTATTATTCGGTACTGACTTTTTAGAGTTTCTTATTTACCCAGTGACAATGTAAACATCGCATGATCCGACGGCTGGCCTTGATAATAGGATCTTCAGGTATTTCGTTCCCTGGTCAGTAATGACGTCCCCTTCCTACATTACACCACCGTCCATCCTACTCTCCTGTCTTCTCATTTCACTTTGTCATCTGTATTCTCCTTCCAGCCGCACCACTCTCACAGACCATTTATCTTTTAAGTCTTCCGTTGACCTCTCCCGAATTGTCATCTTACATTTATCAGTCATGCCCAGCATGTAACTTCATTTTGCACCCTGGTAGCTTTCAGTCGTGACGAATGTTCTCGCTTCGGTACCGTACGTCAGTGTTCAGTGCTGTAGAGGGACACCTTCACGCGATGGCTCCACTGCCTGGTAATACAAACTTTCCTCATCTCACCTTCTATTCTCCGAAAAGAGGAGATGGATTGCAGAAGGAATACTTCAGGCTCCTGTTCACTGGGTTTGCATTCAGATGAGTCTAAAGTCATAATAACAATGCCAGTGTTTGAAACCTGTAGCATTTATGCAATGCTCTCTTTGTTCCTCTACATCACCATGTTAGTATTATTACTGTTCTCTGTTCTTAAAAGATGCTGACTAGAAGGTAGTGGTGCTGTGCACCCTGCGACGACGTCCACCCGGGAATCAAACTTCTCTCAAATTCTCTGTACCTCGTCGTGGGAATTACCTTGGGCTTGGTCCGACCCTGGTGAGGGACTGAATACCGCAAGGGGGAGTCGGATTCCCATTCTGTGTGTGAAGTGTATAGTAGTGGACCTGTATGATGGCCCCACAGAAGCAGTTGCTTATCTGTGGTCGACAGGTCTATTCCGCCATATAGACGGGTTGAGCAACAACAACGACTGATCTTAACACATTTTATACGTTAATTTCTTGTTATTTCTTGTTAAATCTTTCGTTTAAAGCATTCTACTTCTTCAAGAATATTACTTCCATAATGCTTGAACATCCCCATCTACTGCACTGCTTAGCTTCATCTCATAACATATCTATGTGCCTCTTTAAGATACAATCTTTTTTTCTACAGTTACTTTAAAACTGCATGTTTACATAAATAACAGATTCTCGTACCTGACTGCGTAACCTCCACTACAGAAAACATGCATTAGAGCGTTTTCTCACCATCCGGTTTCTCGCCGTGACCGTGGCCGGCCACTGCGGCCTCTGCGCCGGAGGTGTCACGGCTCCCTGCCGTGAAGGCAACGGGTTGCACCGTGCCTAGACATGGTTGAACCTACTCTAGTTCTGTGTGTATCCAGCAACGAAAGACGATGGCTCACAGGCAGTGTCTGAAATCCCTATACAGTATGTCTTATATTTACGGAAATAGAAAAAGGCGACAATGCAGAGTCCCTTGGATACACCCAATCAACGAACGTAACTGACACAATAGGAACATTTGCAACACTGTCCGAACAACTAAGAAGTGATGACATGAAATTTTTAATCATACTATTCATCTGGGCTCTTCTCCCACGACACTGGCTTCTGCTTAATGGGAGATATTCGATGATCTCTCTGTTTCATCACTTGCCATACTTATATAAACTAAGGTACTTCGGTGCAGCTTTTCACACGTGTATCAACAAGGTCAAATGCGGATGTGACAGGTATCACTGACTGAGACATGGGATATGGGACAACCGATCCGACAAGCTTGTTATAACCCCTCCCCCCCTGTTAGTCCCTTTATACCAGTCCGAAACGAGAAGGTAAAACTGGAGTTACATTATGAAGAAAATAAACATTAACACTAATTCAGTGTAGAATTGTAGTGTGCTGGTTATTGTAAGACTAGCGAAATTATATTTACACCATTTGTTAAGTAAGCATTAACACCATGTTTTAAATATAATATCTAGTATAAACTTCAGTGTGAAGGGTGTGCCTGTTTTGTACAAATAAGTTTCTCAATTTGAGAAGCATTATTAAACAGACATACTCGAAGGTCATGGTCCACATTCGACCGCACTCGGTTTTAGTTTTCATGCTCAACAGCGTTGAAAAACCTTGCTGAAACAGGTCAGTGCTAGGGAACATCAGCAAAGACCTCATAGCAACATCAGCTACAGCAAGGTAAAGCTCACTCCTTTTAAACCAAAACTTGGTTAAAAGTGTTTCAAGTGCAACTTTTGCAACAGTGTCATTCACCAACTCTAGGAATTCTTGCATGTTATCTGGGAGAAGATGCAGATTAACAATGCATGGGTTTCTAATAGATTTTGATTTCAACTCGCTCACTTCGGGGAAATAAAACTGCAACTCCATCCTCAGGGAAGAAAAATGTGTTTGCACAAGGTGCACCAATTCTAGTTTTCCAGAGCCTTTGCTTTTATCAGGTGCCTAATTAAGGTGTTCAAATATGCTAAGATTTTCGTCTTTGACCTTCCCTTCCCACAGTTCCGGCTTTATGTTCAATGATCCCATTTTGTCCCTGAAATCAATCACTGTGGCAAATCTGCCTTGGAGGGGTGAGTTTAACGAGATCAGACATAAGGGTATGTCCTTCAAACAGGCCAGCTTCTGGAGCCACCGGTTGTCTGACATAACAGTGGTGGTTTCGAGCGACTTTGTCTTGTTGTCACGATTGAAGAATTCGGAAAGCTCCTTAATCAGTGACTACTTTTGTTACCACATTCTCCCGTGACAACCAACGAACCTCAGTGTGAAAGAGTAACACTTTATTTTTCGAAATTCCTGGCACTTGTTGTCATTTACCCAGTGCACAACATCATCAAGTACTAATTTTAACTCTGGTGGGAGAGTTTTAGGTGCCAGAACATATCTATGAAGCATACAGTGGAGAAACCTTGTTTCAGGATTCGCCTCATACACTCTTCCTGGAAACCCTGATCGACGGCCAAGCATTGCTGTGCTCCGTCAGTTGTGCACGCACATATATTACTCCAAGAAGGTCCTGCAGCCTCCAAAAAAAATTGATACTTAATGGAAAATGTCTTCCCCTCTTGTAGTCGACCCCAAAGATGACAGAACAAGAAATCCTCCTTGAAGTCTTCACCATTGATGTATCGTACAAACACCACGAGTTGGGCGCAAGCAGCCGTGTTAGCTGACTCATGAAGCTGGATTGCATTTTTGCCTGATGATGTCCCTCTTATTTCAGCCTCTCTGCAGTATTGTTTTTTTTTTTTTCAATTCTCAGTTATACCTTGTACGTTGCACGTAACCCAGATTCATTTTATTGTGACTGAACTGTCCCGAATGATCAAAGCGTGCTCGCTTCAGTCCCTCTTGGGTTCGCTTGAAGAAGGCAGCATTCTTACTTTTCAGGTTCGGATGACAACTATCCAAATGTTTCTTGAGGAAACTTGGTTTCATGCACTCCAGTGATAGAACTTTGTGGCATATAACACACTATGGAAATTCCCACCTGTTTTTCACGTTTGTAGTGAATCCATACTGAAAGTATCTTTCATCATATTTAAATTTCTTCGCTGATGAGGCCATGACGTTATCTGGAATTGTAATAAAGTTACTTATACTGTATAACCAAAGGCATACACAAACTCACTGAAACTGACACGAAGTTATAATATCGCTGCCGTCATAAGATTATTCAATAAAAATACCATTAGGTACGAATGTTATCAACACCCACATAAGATCACACAACAGAAACACCTTTAGGTATTAACCACACAGTAGAAACAATTTCAAACAGCCATGATAACAAAAGATAAAGTAATAAAAACACAACAAGCAGTCATATTATCACCACCGTCGTACGATCACACAATAGAAACAACTTCAGGCAATCAAAATAACTAATAGTAACTAGAAAGCTCACAGATAATGCATACACCAATAAAATCTAAGATTTGCTGCTGTGTAGCTACACATACGACCACAGTCATATACACGAGTTTCCGAAGTGCTATAACTTCATTAAGTAAGAGATAATCATTACCACATTAAAAATATATATATATATATCACTAGCATACATATCACTGTTTTATTAAAAAAAAAAAAACCCACCATGACACTATTAGAAATGTTATGATCATACCTCATTTTGATAAACAAACATGTCTGGTGACACAAGTACCCCCATCCTCACTCAGGCCTGTTGATTGAATGTAGACCAACGTGATAAGCGCATCTATAACCGACGTTCTCTCTCTCTCTCTCTCTCTCTCTCTCTCTCTCTCTCTCTCTCTCTCTCAGTAGTTTTTAATACACTCTCGTCAGTCATGTAACTACCCCCTCGAAACCCTCCTGGGAAACCTCTGGGTGTTCAAACCCCACGTTGAGGACCCGCACTAAATGAACAGGTATCGTTGTGGTTCCAGTAGTATCTTTTGTCACTCTTTCCCTTATGAAATTACTAATATACCTACATTCTGTGCCTTGGGTTGTCATCTCCTGCATGTAAAGTAGTCTGCAATAGACAATCATTTGTGTCCCCCGTCCCCAGAATTTTGCGTATTCGATGCACCTATAGTGACTTTCCTATACTGCCTTTTTTTCCTTTCCAAAAATATTTCTCCTCTATTGACTGACACCAAAACCACTCTTGTATCTATCCATCAATAACCAGACGCCATAAACCCTCAAGGGGTGGCCGTTTGACTCTGCGTTTGCTGTTTTACGGGAAGGGGCACTAATCCTCCGCCAACCCACTTGTTCACACGTAGGGAACACGTATGGGTTGGCTATATGGTTACCACCGTTCGTTGTAAATGGTTTCCTAAATTACAGGAAACTATTAGGTTTGTCACGCAATGTAAAACCACCAGAAAATGAAAGAAAAGATGAAAGAAATGGGAAGAGAGAAGGGGTAACACAGAAAGGTGAAGGAAGAAGTATTTGTTTCCTATTTCATTTATCATTCTTTTCTGTGTCTGCTCTCCTCTCATCCTATTTCTTCCATCTTTTTTTGTCACTTTTAATTACTTTTCTTTCCTTTACAGATTGTTTTACATTCAGTGATAAACCTAACTAACAGTTTCCTGTAAGGCAGGAAACCATTTACTCGCTGGGTGGTAACCATATAACCAACCCGTACAAAAAACACACGTAAGTAATATATATCTGGTAGGTTGAATGGCTGGTAATTGGGGGCAGCACTCATGGGATGTAGTGCTGCCTTCGGCTGACTACACCAAGAGACGCTCTAAATGGTTCCCTGTATATCAGGAAGCCACTTATTATGTTGGGTGGTAACTGTTTACCAAATAGGCGGCTTAGTGAGTTTAGGCATTCCAATCGGAGTGAGCCTGTTAAGGTTTATATCTGAGGTATGGCTGAGTTAATTGTTCATATATAATGTCATTTAGGGAAGAGTGAAGCTAGTCATCCTCGTCTTTAATGACTGTCTTGGGCTCCTACGCTCTTGACTGGGAAAAAAAAAAAAAAAAAAAAAAAGATTAGGTAGTGGATGGTCAGTTGGATTTATATTTAATTCAGAAAATAAGATTATTTTTAAGTTGAGAGATACATAACAAACTCTGGGATATTAGAGGCTGTTGATCCAGATTACTCCGAATTATTCTTTGGTTGTCAGTACGTAGATAGATGCAGTGGTTTTAGTGATAAGTGGTGACAGTGGCGATGATGGTTAATGTGTTTTTAATGAGGTAAATTCATACATCATCATCCTCATCATCTAATATATGATAATGCTAGTCATGTGTCCGTCTGTGTGTGTAATACAGCCGAAACTGGAAAAAGGACTGCGGAAGAACTTGGCCAGATGGTTACAATTGGATCTGCTGAGTCATCTGCAATAAACAATTATGACACTTGAAATCCGAATATAATTTGGCACTGTTGGCACCGATGCTATGTTGCGCATTCGGCACTGTAAGCTGATTGCCCATACATTTAGCCATTCTGTTGCAGTTGCGAGATGTGTATGTGCAAATGACAAAGATCCAAAGGCAAAGCCCGAGAGCCCTCCACAAGAGCAAGTGAGCAATGGCCCGATAGGGATGCGAGGACCTTGTTACCCGTTCCCGCCCAGGAGCGGCTCGGGCACAGGTATTGTTTTCACTGGGTTTGTCTATTTGTTTGTCTTTAAATCTGTCTGTCTGTCTGTCTGTTAACAACATTACGCTAAAACTACGGGTGCGATTTTGACTAAAATTACAGAGATGATTGGCTATGGCCTTTTGATCACCTGATATAATAATGGGCCTAACTGGGCCAAGGCTCAGGCTGTAGGCCCAGGAAAAAAAAAAAAATCGTTTTTTCACCATGATTCCTTTCAAATTCGTCATATCGACCTGAAACCAAAACCTAAATGTGCGTATTTCAAATCTGCATCCTGTAACATGCCTCATTACATCAGGGGGGGTCACCCCCCAGTTAGCGGTAGGGGGTCAATGTCAGGTGGGTCGGGCCTAAAATTTCAAATGGGCATAGAACCGTAAATTTTCACCCGATTTACTCCAAATTTGATATGTGACATCTATGACTAGATATCCTGTTGTGTTTATACGTCAGCACTAAAATGACTGCCGGGGACGGGTTTGCTGTGCCTTGGCACCTCTTTTTGTATACTGTAATCCTGAGCGTGTGTCCAGGTGAAACTGGAAAAGGGATTTCAATGAAACTCGTCAGGATGGCTGCAAATGGGTCACAGATGGGTTCAGTGCATGTCAATTGAATTTTTCTAAAGGGGTGTTTTAACTACTAATTGATACTAATAGTTTTACAGGTGAACTGCCCAATAGGGTCGCTGAACACTTGCTCCTGCATAGATCCCTAAAGAGTTGGTTTCTTTCAAAGCGAAATGCTGCCCAGAAACGGCTTGCATTTGAGCAAATGTTGAGTGGGCCGAAAGGGCCTTGAATTGGTTGTTTGTACTGTACTACAATAATCGTTGTCCTAACAAAACCATTACTGCTATTAATATTAATATATTGGAGTATATGTACAGTACTTCTGGTTATGTCATGTAAATGGGTAGTAATTATTTAGGTAGTGGTCGTGGTAGTAGTAACGTCTTGGCTGTGGAAAACAAACTAAGTTAGTGATGACATAGGTGGTGGTGGTGGTAACAGTTACTGTGTCAGAGGTAGTGATGACAGTGGTAGCGATATTATTGGATAGTGAAGGTGGTGGCAGTGATAACTGTTGCTATCACTGTTGGTGGTGATAACAATGATACTGCTAATGCTGGTAATGATAATAATGGCAGTGATCACAATGTCAGTGTTTTTTAAAGATAGTTGTATTAGTAGCAGTGGTGACTGGTAGTGATGAGAATAAACATTTGAACCGTTAGAATCTCTAGTGGTGCTTGTGACGGTGTTAGAAATCATAGCGGTGGTTGTGACAGATATTAGTCAAAGCCTGTAAAAATTTTATTCCTTATCAGTTAGTACTAAGAATGCCTATTTTTGTATAGATATTTGTGTTTACACCTTCCTGAAAGAATATATATTTTTTTTCATAGGAACTTACATGTTGATGTCTTGATGCTTTCATACAGACTCAAATTTACAGTGCATTAGCTTGTGATGTACTGGTTCGTAAATGTTGCCCTCTAATAACAGGCACCTGAGTTAGATTAACCCCCCTTCCCCAAATCCACAGATTGATTAACTCGTTTCGTCGCTCTTGGTACGCTATTTTATTATCCGTGGTCAACGTTAAAGTTTGCTGATGGGAATCCATACCAGTTAATGGATAAAGTGTCCAAGTTTAAGAACCCGGATTACCAAAGAATTCGTGTTGCCACAAGCTACTTATTTTGTGTTGTGTTGACAATAAAATGTACTTGCTTAATAATTATTGCTTTGTAACTACAGTATATATATATATCTCTCTCTTCCCATCCCTCCACCGCGTAAACAACGCCACCATTCTCAAGTCCCACTCATTAGTCACTGACACACTCGCCTATACGTGTATGTGCCACTACATGTCATCAACGTAGGACGCAGCAAGACAGTGACACAAGATTGTAACTGCTTTTGAATGCTACTGTATGAAATGGCTTAAATTTGTACACAGCAGTAAAAGTAATGTACGAGTACACGCAAAATTAAATAGTCAGCAGAGTAGGAGCTGGGACAAGTGAACAAGACGGTGAACAACACCTAGCAATGCACTTTTCAAGAAAGAAAAAGTGTGAAAAGTAGAGATGCAAGAACGCATAAAGTCAACAGTTTGTTTCATCCTATCATCCGTTGTTAAAAAAATAATTTTCCTCAAAAGACCGATCACCTGCCACTCGACCAACAAACGGTAGGCAACATGATAATCATTACCAAACCTGAGCTACCCTGAATCTAACATCTCTGAGCAGCTGTAAGTTTTTTTTTTTAATGCAAGGAAGAAGGAACCAAAGATCAGGAGCCTGCAAATGGTTCCCTTCAAGAAAACACAAAAAACAAGATAACAGAGAGCCAAATTCAAACACAGTTCATTTCGAGATGCCTGAACACACTGCGTTTGAAAGACTGGAGATCATTGGCAGTAGGAAATACAGACATAGGGAACCAGTTCCAGAGTTGGCCTGTTGCATACATGAAGGACTGGGTGGAGCGGTAAACTCTTGTTGCATACATGAAGGACTGGGTGGAACGGTAAACTCTTGCATCAGAGAGCTGGGCAGAAAATGATGAGAGTTTGTTGCTAGACGGGTGCTACGCACCAACCATAATGGTGGAGGGATGCAAGCAGATAGTCCAGAGAAGCAATGACCATTGAAGTAGCGATAGAAAAGGGATAACGATGCAAGAGACAGAGGATGAAGGGAGCCAGTAAGAGAAGGAGAGTTAATGAGACGAAAAGCCTTTGACGCCACCTTGTTGAGAAGAGCTGTATGTGGGGAGCCTTCCCATACATGAGAGTTGTACTCTACACAGGGTCGAACAGACCCGTGTATAAAGTCAATAACTGTGCAAGGGTAAAGAAGGCATGGAGTCGGATTAGCACACCTAAGCTCTTGGAAGCAGATTTTACAAGGCAGATAATTATGGCCTTTCCAAAATATATCCCGAGAGAATGAAATCTCAGGTATGTTCAAAGACAATGAATGATTGAGTTGGATACTGTTAAAATTCGAGGATACTCCTAGGGATAATTAGTCAGGTTGAAAGATGTGAGAACTGAGTTTTTGATGCATGCATTATAAACAACAAGTTACCCTAATCAAAGATATGAACCAAGTCAGAAATTACGTATGCTATAACCTTATCCCTTGTTTGTTGAAGGAACTGTTGAGATGGACACTGGGGGAAACGAATGGAAACGTGGAAACCCTATCCACTCATCAACGTATGTGTGGATAGGGTTAGATGTACAGTACAGCTTAGAAGGTCACTGATGAATAGAAGGAAGAGAGTTGGTGCCAAGACAAAATCCTAAGGAACACCACCATTGACAGCTCAAGAAGAACGGTGGCCGTCTACAGCAGCAGTTATAGAACGACCAGAGTGGAAGCTAGAGATGACGACACAGGTAGAAGGATAGAACCTGTAAGAGGGCAGTTTGGAAATTAAAGATTTATGCCAGACTCGATCGAAGGCCATTGAGATGTCAAGTGCAATGACAAAGCTTTCACCAAAGTCCCGAAAGGAGGAGGACCAGGAGTCTGAAAAGTAGATGAGCAGATCGCCAGTGGTGCATCCCTGGTGGAACCCATACTGTCGATCAGAAAGAAGATTGTGATATGAGAGGTGCTTAATTTTTTATTTTGTTAAGAACTGGTTCAAAAACTGATATATAGGATGTTAATGGAGTTGGACAATAGTAAGAGGGCTGGGGATGATCAACCATTCTTGGAACAGGCTAAATGAGAGCAAACTTCCTGCAAGAAAGGTTCAAGTTGACAGACAAAGGCAAAAGGCTGTACCTAAGCAGGGTTTAAGAACAGAAGCACAGTTCTTGAGGACAACAGAAGGGACCACATCAGGCCTATATACCTTGTTAGTATTGAGGGGAGTGATGGTAGAAAATACATAAACTGAATAAATTTTAATGTCAGCCACGAGGAAGTCATAGATGGGAAGTGATGAAGGAAAGCACCAGAATCGTCTAAGGTGGAACTGGAGGAGAATGTTTTGCATTATTTGTAGAAGAAATAGCTACAGAGCCATCAGACTGGCGAAGTGGAGGGAAGGATGTTGAGGTAAAGTTGTTAGAAAACTTTCTGGCAAGGTGCAAGAAGGAGCAGGAAGAATTTGGGTTGGAGAGTTCAGAGCATTCAGTACGAAAGAAATCATTTTTAGAAGAACGAAGAACAGATTTAGCATATTTCTGGGCAGAAACATAAAAGAAATGAGATTCAGGGTTGGATTGGCTCCAGTGCCTTTTGTATGTCTTCCCCTTGTTGTTGACAGCATTAGAAAAAGCGTGATTAAACCAAGGTTCTTTTGCATTAGTCGCAGGATATGAGAAAGGAAAGTATGCTTCCATGCCCAAGAGAATAACCTCCATAATGCACAAGGCACACTCAAACTGCTCTCAGCCATGGAAACAATGATCATTCCAAGGAAAATCAAAGAAGTACTGTATGAGGGCCTTCCAACCAGCAGCTCCAAAATGCCACAGCAACTGATTCTCGGGAGGGTCCACAGGACTTACTTGAGTGATAGGACAGGTTAAGGTGATAAAATTGTAATTGAAGGAGCCCATCGGAGAGAAAAGATTAACAGCATAAGCAGAAGGATTAGTAAGGACGAGGTCAGGTATGTTGGAACTGTCTCCAAGGCAGGGTAGGGTGCTGTACAAGCTGCTAGGTAACTGAGGATAGAAAAGATGTAGGCTTGTTCACCAGGTGAATCAGTGAAAGGAGAGGAGAGCCAAAGGTGGTGGTGAACATTGGAATCACGTAGAATGGAGATTTCAGAGAAAGGAGAAATTGAGAGGATGTGTTCAATCTTAGAAGCAAGATGGTTGATGAATTTTTCATAGTCAGTAGAATTAGGGGATAAGTAAACACCACAGATATGTTTAGTCAGAAAATGACAGGAAAGCAGAAGCCAGAGAGTAGAGACTTCAGAAGATTCATGTTCATGAACACCAGAGCAAGATATGTTGTTGCATATACATACACAACAGCCACATTTGGCTTTGAAATTAATAATTATAAAGACAGTAGAAGGATACAGAGAATGATTTTCCTTCAGTCGCCTCAGACACTTGAGACTCATTGAGGAAAAGCAGGTGAGGTTTAGAGGAAGACAGGTGATGTTCAACAGAGAGAATGTTAGAGGAAAGACCTCAAATGCTGCAGAAATGAAGAAGTGAGTCAGCCAGAGGTTCCAGGCATCTAGCTTGGTCTTCACTGGGGGAGGGGTGGATGGCGGGGGCTTTGAAAGTCTCCCCTCGTGGGGACTTCGAGGCTTTTGATGAGATGCGATTTCTTTTAAAATTTTGAATATGAAGTGTAGTGTGTACTGTGTATGTAGTTTGGTGTTGACAGTTATTGGAGAGCATGCAGACCTACTCTTTGTGTTACTGAAAGACTGAAAACTTTCAGCAAAGGGGAATGGTCAGAAGCTAGTCCCGAGCGCTGATGAAACAGGAGTTCCAACTCTCCCAGACCTCATCAGCTTTCCATCAACTCTGGGAGCACTGCTCTGCTCGACAGGTGCTACAGTCTACAGCCTATCCTTGCATTTGCAGAATTTGTGGTATGGAAACTAGTTGTGTGGTCGGTGTCCAAAACATTTGTATTATGTCATCACAATAACCTTAGATTTTATTACCCTCTTTACAGAACTGTGAAGGGATTCGCATTTTCCAGCCCTCCATCTGACCAAGCACATACCCCCCACCTCCCTGCACACCTAACCAAGCTCATAACGGCTCTCACCCCCCTCCCCCGTCTATATGACACAGAGACATAAAAGCTTAAAAAATTCAGTAGTTTATCCATGGTAATAAAGAAGTTATGAGTAGATTTGATGAAATCTTGACTCACGCTTTTTCATTTAGGCAGCAGTATTTTATGATTACATAATATGTACGGTTATGAAACCTCATACATAATTAAATATTCATATAATCATTTATCTTGTACAATTTCTGCCTCTTAAGTGTAGTAGTTGCAAAGTTTTAATAGAAAAATACTTTGAGCCCCTTAGATTCCATGTTCAGGTCACATTGATTTTTTTTTCATTATATATATAAAAAACTACTTAAGACACCATTTTACCTATCAAAAGGCGCCCTTCAATATAAGACACATCACTGTGTGAAACTTCACGATTTTATAGTGAATACCTTCAGAGTTCTGGCCCGGAAACGAAATCTCTGTGCCACCTATTGTTGTTGATCCCAGTGATAAAAATACCCACCTCCCACTTCGTCAGGTGCAGGATACTAACTTCCCGTTATTGCACAGTGACGCGAATCACATAAATCATTACCTCGCCAAGACGGAGTCCGACGAGGAATTGTTTTTGGTTGAGTTTGTCCATTTGTTTGTTTCTTTGTTTGACAGCAACACTACGAAAAAACGGCTGAGTGAAATTACATGAAACTTTCAGGATATGTGGGCACTGCTCCCCAGAAAAAGTGATTAAATATTGGAGGTAATCAAGTGACCTTGAAAGGTCAAAATCAAGGTCACGGATTTTCAGAGGGCTGTAACTTGAAAACAGTTGAAGATAGAGATTTTTGCTACAAGGAACACACAGGAACTCGTAATATAGTCTTTCATTTGGCACCAAAACCTTTGACCTTGAATGGTCTTGAAGGGTCAAACTCAAGGTCATGGATATTCAGGGTACTATAACTCGAAACTGGTTGAAGACAGAGATATATACTATTATCAACTTACTGTATAGTAAATCCCATAAGGGTTTTTAATTGGAACTTTGACCTTTGACCGTAAATGACCTTGAAAAGTCAAACTCAAGGTCACGGATATTCAGGGGTCTATAACTTGAAACTCGTTGAAGATAGAAACATTTACTATTACCAAGATATAGGAAGTCTCTTATGGGCTTTCATTTGGCACCATGACCTTTGACCTTGATTTACCATGAAAGATCAAACACAAGATCACGGATTTTCAGAGGGCGTAACTTGAAAACATTTGCATCATTACCTTAGACTTCAATTGTGGACTGACGCTACATGGCAGAAAAGAGTCAGTATTTAACAGCAATAAAACAACCGCTGTCGGGCGAGGTTTGTTGTGCCTGGCACCAGTTATTCAAAATCTTAATTCGCATTTGGACCTGACTTTAATCACAGAAACTACCTTCTGAAGTTGTATTTTGACATAGATCGTGTCACAGGACCTAGGAAAATAAAATTTTGAATGAAAAGGTTGTTCAACCATCAGTCAGGCCTTCCACAACCAGGAGACCATTGTGTACAGAACAGTGTACCTAGGAACAAATTGAATAAAGAGAATCCTCTTGTGGAGGGACTTAGAAAGTGAAGGCTTTTAGTTTGGCTGATCCAGTTGCTGTGATACCTCCAAGTTCCAAAACTGCTGCGAATCAGTGTGATACAGTCTACTTCCGTGAACATACATTGGAAGCTTGGGGTGTGTGGTAGCAAGAGCTGGTTTTAGACTGGATTTCAAATGCAAATCTCAGCTTACAATGAACTGGCCTTCTTGCAGCTTCAGCACAATGATTTCTTACTCGTGATGGCATCCGTACTTCTTATTTATGTTGGCGCTGCCCCCAGATTACTTTCTTTAAGTGCATCCTATGCCACCTAGAATACGGTACTAGTTCTCCGTGATAGATAAACTGTATATGGACATGCAGACAGCAGAACGGCGACTGACTAAGTATGTTTATTTATATTAACAAGATGCAGCCTCTGAGGAAGATGATAGCCGTTAACAGAGATAGCCGCAATGGACACAAACTGTAATATTTTCAGTAACCGCAGTTTTCCCATTTTTTGTACTTGAGGAGACCGCAATAAATTATCATCTACAGAGTCTTTGCCTTACAGTGGTGTTGCACTGTAGACTCGTCTAGTTTATTTTCCCCGACATTGCCTAAATATTATTTCCTATTTTTTGGCAATAATAATGAGTGTTCTATTTTATTTGAATTTCCGTTAATAGCACACCAGAAAAGGGAACCGTTGTTTAGCCATTTTTTCTGATTCTTTAAGCAGTGGTCATTTCACGATTGGGTGAACGAGTCAGAGGTGACACGATACAAGGACGTTCTTAAATATTTTACGATGGGAGTCCAGTCCTAATGTAGACATTTGTGTGGCGGTGGCAAGAGTATATTACTTTGAATTTCAGTAGTCGTGAGACCGCGAGGGTAAGAATGTTTTTAAACTTATACGACAGAGGCCATTTAAAAACACAACATTACCTTTAGATCGTAGTAAGAAATATGTAAAGATTCCATTTATCGTTAAAGGGTTAAAACTGGCGAGATAGAAATCGTCAGCAATAGCATAGCTTACAATACTACGAAAAAGTTACGTAACTTTTAGCCTGCCTCGACTAACGAATAATCTGAATTCAAACAATTTCCTCTCACGCGATATTACCTGATGAAGCGGTGAAGGAATAACTCAATAAGACTGAACGGTGTTTATAGGAATGCTTAATGCTCTTAAGAAATAGAACTCTCCGTCTCCACCCAATTAACTCCTCGGCATAGGAAGCAATAAGAAAACTTTTAGAGCGTGAATGTGTCGCGGCCAAAAGTTTAGTTCACCATTAATGTCGAGCATAAAACTCTGCCCCCTTTGGCTCTTGAGGCACCACCGCCATTACCACACATCATATCCACCACTATCACCTTCTCTACCATCGCACCTCATTATGTTCAGTTCTTTCTACTTCCAGACGATTTTATTTGGACAACACATGCTATTACCATCAACCGCATCCACTATTATCATCTTCACTGCAGTCACATCTCTTCCATGCTTGTTATCAATTGGCGATTTTATCATACTTTCATTGTCATACATCCCATAACAATTATCAGCCTCACTACCATTAAATCTGTTATATTCTACTCTTGCTACCACCAGATGATGTTATGCTGACAATATATCCCATGCCCCATTACCACACACACCATTCTGTTCAGTTTCACTGGTGAATCTGTGAAACTGTGCTGGACCATATGTGAGATGTACAGTAGGCATGTATATGTACCATTAGGATTTCAGGCTATTCTTAAAGACTCCGTATTAATACTGGATGTTTTATTAGGAGAGGGTTGTGTTACACTCCCGGAGTCTACTTGATCTCTGTCTTTCACAAAATCATTCAGGGAAAAGATAAGAGAGATTCCTTTGCGCATTATCCAGTATTTTTCACAGCAGCTTTGGCAAGAGGTAGCCAGCCACTGCCAATTGATGACGTTCTGGCAGTGTTTGAGTCAAGACGACAAAGCAGTAAACATCAACTTGGGGTGTATTAATGGCAATTCGTGTTAAGATTTTTTCGAATTCACCTTGTAAAGAAGGAAGTGAGAAAGGGAAAGAGAGCTTCTGGGACCGACAAGATCGAATGATAGGAAAGATGCCCAAGAGTTACAGTGTTTGTAAAGAAGCTTATGGGATGGTTGAAAGCAACCATGTGAAAGAAGTAAAAGTTCATTATGGAGTCCCAGGGGAGAACGATAATAGACAGCAATTGAATGAACATGCATCAGAAATAGAAGGTATGAATTAGTGACTCATCATATATGTTCAGAGAAGCACGCAGATATACTTAAGTGATATGGGCAGACTGGATAGGGTGTTGAAAGGAACCTGATTTGATTGCATCCTTTGTTGAAAGAAAGATGGGAGTGTTGTTAGGACGATGTGGAGGTTTATCTGCTCGTATGATTGTGGTATGAAAGGTAAAGCTGAGAAAAGCAAGATGAATAATGAGAAAGGGAGTGAGTACTCAAAGTGAATGACTGAAAGTGGAAAAGCTGAGAAGCAAAGCAATGGTACATGAATACCATGGATCTGGAAATCTTGTGGAGTCTGTACAGGGTTAGGGACGTTGCAGCTGTGTGTGTGGTTGAGGGTAACAACTAGCAACTAGTACGAAAAATACAGCTTGATGTGATGAGGAGTTTGAAAGAACAGCGGAGGAAAACAAATATCTAGACTGGATGCATGAAAGGGGTTTTAACAAAAACTCAGAAGTATACTGAGAGTAAGAACGAAATGAAGAGACCAGTAAAAGAAAAAAGAGAAAGAGGTGAGTGACTTTTTTTTTTTTGGGGGGGGGAAAGGAAATGTAAACTACACAGAATATAGGAAACTGTTTTGCAAATTGTGCAAGACTGTAGAAATAAGAGTATGTAAGTGTGAAAATGTGAGGGATGACAGTAGAAGACAGCTGGATGCGAAGTAAGGAGACAAAGAGTATTTTTAAAGGGGTAAATGGGAAAGAGGACAGCAAGGCGGCAGTTAACATTATGGCATTGTTGTTGCACAGGAGAGGAATATGGCTCCAGAAAATGTGACATTGTCAGATATGACGAATACTGTGAAGAAGTTGAAGAATGAGAAGCATCAGATGTTGACGACGTGTATACAGAGATAAATAAATGCAGTGGAGAAAGTGGAGTTGAGTGTTTTTTTTTTTTTATGTGTCCGACTCTGGGCATAGGCTTCTAGGCCCAGCAGTCCTCCTACATACCGTACACCTCTGCATGTTTATTGGAAGTGCGTGAGAAAGCTTGGATGAGTAGAATTTTACTAGTGGAGCGGAAGAAGACGGTGATTACGATATTAAAGGTAACCGAAATGAGTACAAATATTATCGTAGAGTAAATCTGCTGACTGTTGCAGGAAAGGTACATAGTTTAGAGAATGAAAGAAATTCAGCAGAATGTCTGACGTATTAAAAAAAAAAAAAAGTGATCTTAGGAGTGGTAGATGGCACAAATAAATGCAATTAGACAGCGGCTGTGAAGGTATGTAATGCATTTGTAAGACTATATAATCACAGGAGCTTACAGATATACATACATAATTTTTAAAAATCAACTTATACTCGACCAATTAAAGGCCCAAATCGCCTCGAAGGGAGAATGATGACCAAAATATGATTCTTCACCCCACTGGCAAAGTACGGAGGGAGAAAGGTGCTGAAGGGAGAGTGATACTTGTGCTCCTTGAGGTGGCGTGGTGACTGTTTGTGTCTCGGAGTCTACATGTCACCGGTAAAATCGATCGGGCGCAGAAGTCTGCAAGCGTGTGAAGGACATACAACCAGCCTCTATTTTAAATATCCCCCACGTAATGAATTTCGATCCCTAGACTCGTGGCTTACATATCACGAGACGAACACGCTAACAACCGAGCTACGTATAGGTAGCTAAGGATAATTACCGCATGAATTCAGATGTGCAAATGTACATAAACCTATGGATGCATGCATTCAATTATTCTTGCACAGAAATGCACAATGATAAAAATATAGACATGCTGGCAATGAAGTGTGGGAGAAAGAGAAAGAATGCAGGACAAAAACTGTGACAGGGTGAGTGAACCACAGAATGAGAAAGTAAAGGAAATTATAGAGGAAATGTTAGAGCAAGTGAATGTAAATGTGACGGGATGAGTGAGTGTGAGACAGTGGTTGAAAATATGGAGGGTGAGAAAGTGTGAGAGTGAAAGACTGAGGGAGTGGTTGACAGTGCGAGTGAGAGAGATAAACTGTATTAAGAGTGAGTGATAATGAACTTAAATGAACGAGTGGGTGGCTGTGAGAATAGGTGAAACTGAAGGAGAGTAAATGAGGAAGTTAGTGTGGGCAAGAGAATGGTCAAGTGATGTAGAGAGTCAGAGTTAGAAAGAGTCTGAGTGCCAGGAAATGAAGTGGTTAGTGATATTGTGAGTGAGTGAGTGTGAATTGTTGATAGTGTGAGCATGAGAGAGAAAGTAAGAGTGACAGCATAAGAGAAAGACTGAGATAGTATGGGTAAAAGAGTGACTGAGAATGAGAAATAGGCGTTCGTGTACGAGAAATTACGTGAAAGAAAATGAAAGTGAGTAAGAATGAGTGAATGATTATAGGAGAGTATTAGGGAGAGTATGAGAGCTAAAGGCGGGTGTTAGAGCCTTGGTTAGATAATATAAAAGAAACTGTGAGTGAGGAAAATGAAAGGGCGAAGGCAAGCATTTTTTTTTTTTTTTAATCCAAAGAATAAGGAATCAAAGGCCAGGAGCGCTGCAAATTGTTCCCTCCGAGAAAAAACAAAAACAAAATAACAGAGCTAAATTCAAGATCCGTTCATTTCGAGATGCCTGGACACACTAGGTTTGAAAGACTGGCGATCATAGGAAGTAGGAAATACAGACAAAGGGAGACAGCTCCAGAGTTGATCTTTTGAATACATAAAGGACTGGTAGTAACAGTTAACTCTTGGCAGTTCCAGAGTTGACCTGTTGAATGCACAAAGGACTGGAAGTAACGGTGTTGCATTATACAGTTGGAGAGAAAAGGAATGGGAGTTTGTTGCTAGACGGTGTTAAGTGCCCGCCCTAATGGTGGAGGGGTGCAAGCAGACAGTTCTGTGAAGCAGTGACCACTGAATTAGCGATAGAAAAGAGATAAAGATGCAACATTGCGGCGAAAAGATAGAGGTTGAAGGGAGCCAGTAAGAGGAGGAGAGTTAATGACCGAAAAGCCTTGGACTCCACCGTGAGAAGAGCTGTATGTGGGGAGCCTATCCAAACGAGAGTTGTACTCCACACAGGGGGGAATAAAACCCGTGTATAAAGTCAACGACGGTGTAGGGTTAAAGAAAGCACGGAGTCGGCATAGCACACCTAATATCTTGGAAGCAGATTTTACATGAGAGGTAATTATGATCTTTACAAGGTAAGTCAGGAGAATATGGAATTCCAAGAATGTTTAAAGATGATGCAGGATTGAGTTGGCTATTGTTAAAAATTAGAGGATACTCCTGTGAAAGATTTTGTCGCATAGATAGATGTAAGAACTGAATTTTTGGTGCATTAAAAACAAGATTACATTTAACCCAATCAGAGATATGAGCCAAGCCAGAAATTAGGTGTTCCCTAGCCTCATCCCTTGTTTGTTGAAGTAACTGCTGAGATGGACGCCGCGGGAAGCGAATGGAAAGGTGAAGGGTTGTCATTAACGAGGATAGGGTTAGATGTACAGCATAGAAGGTTATTGATGAGTAAAAGGAAGAGAGTTGGTGATAGGACAGAGCTCTGAGGAACTGTGATTAAGTGAGAGAGAGAGAGAGAGAGAGAGAGAGAGAGAGAGAGGGAGAGAGAGAGAGAGAATGCATCCGACTGTTGCCCTACGTTAGGAAACCCGTTTCTAAGATCTAGTAGTTCAACTTAGACACCCTGATTAATTGCTTACTCCTTGTAGATCATCCTCATCCTCATTAACCTTTCATGCCACTGCAGGCAGATAACCTCCACAATCTTCTGCATTTTCCTCGGTCATGTGCCTTCCTCATCCATATGACTCCTGTTGGGGTTTCAATGTCNGAGAGAGAGAGAGAGAGAGAGAGAGAGAGAGAGAGAGAGAGAGAGAATGCATCCGACTGTTGCCCTACGTTAGGAAACCCGTTTCTAAGATCTAGTAGTTCAACTTAGACACCCTGATTAATTGCTTACTCCTTGTAGATCATCCTCATCCTCATTAACCTTTCATGCCACTTCAGGCAGATAACCTCCACAATCTTCTGCATTTTGCTCGGTCATGTGCCTTCCTCATCCATGTGACACCTGCTGGGGTTTCAATGTCTTCTCTTCACCGTTTCCTTTGTCCTCCATTACGTCTGGTTCTTCCTCCTGAGGTTGTTTTTGTTGGTATCTTTGCCCACCTGTTGTTTTCCATTCTGACAATGTGTCATGCCCAAATCCATTTTAGTTTGTATACCTTCTGTACATCAGTCATTTTTTGCGTGTTCACGTGTGACTTCATTTCTCCACTTGTCCTTTCCTGTTATATTTAATAATGATCTTTCCATGCATCGCTGTGTCATTCCTTGCTTTTGCTGATATCATTTTGTTAATGTCCAGGTCTCGGTTCCGTATGATGTTGCTGGTAGAATGACTCCATCCATAATTTTTCTCTTCAGGCAAATCGATACTGATTTCTGTTTAAGAAATGACTAACGTCCAAACCGTTGTCATCCAGCTATTATTCCTTAGATCAGTTTTTTATTCCTTAGATCAGTTTCATGGCTCATCTTCTCTAGGGTTATCAATTGTCGAATGTAGATATATTCTTGCACATTCATCATCTATTCATACTTCTGTTCTTGGTGCTTGTCTTCCAGCACTGTTGCACATTACTCTCGTCTTTTTTCTTATATATCTTCTTTCCATCTCTTTTTTTTTTCCTATTCATTCAAGGTACCAAACATCATCCCAAGTTCAGGTTAGTATTCGAAGAACAGAACTATGTCATCAGTAAATCAAAGGTTGGTTAGTCTTTCATCGTTGATGTTAACCCGATAGCTGCAACGTACATCATATGAGGGAAAACTTGTAGTGTGACGTACGTCATATGAGCAAGCTTTTTTAAAACAGGCGCGCTACATATTTCTCCCATATGTCTTCATTACTTCACCACGGCTGAACTCAAGTAAATAATGAACTTATATTTGTTTTTCCTATACTTTTCCATGCATTTTTGCATTTCATACAAGTACAAATTATTTTTGAGAAAAATAAAATTCCTATTTTTTTGCGCATGTGGGGAAGACAAGGAATATCCTCATTACGTCACCACGGCTGAACTAAGGTAAATAATGAACTCTTTTTTGTTTTTCCTATACTTTTCCAAGCACTCCTTTGTTTCACACGAACAATTTTTTTTTTTAAAAAAAAATGTTCTCTTTTTACCCATGGGGGGGGGGCCAGGAAACCTAATGCCACAGTTGTCAGGTTAATTCCTGCATTTCCGAAGTTGACCCTTCTGAAAATTTCTAGCACTGCAATGAACCCAGGTAAAAGTGTGGCACCCTGACTCACTTCTTTCTCAATTCTGATCTTATTACTTAGCATGTCTGTTCTTATTTGTGCCGTTCCATCTATGCAGGTGCTTTTTAATATGTTGATGTATTTCATTGGTATTCTTACCACATAGAATACTGCTTTATGATTACGGATTCGAAGTTAAATGGCAACTGTGTACTAATGCTCATCAGATCTATTGTGATTCGCATTTGATATGACATTTACAGTTGGTGTTATGGTATTTGGAAAGATATTTTTAAGGCGTGTTGCAGAGGTCATACGGAAGAGTATATGAACCTGGTACTATCGAAGATTCATGGATTGTTCTTTGCACTCAATCGGGATCGAGCCAACAACCATCCACCTCCAACACTACAGTTTTAACCATTTTAGAATTATCCTTAAAAAGAAAAAAAAGAAAATAATCCATCTACTTCATCATTCAATCGTTTACTGGTCTATCAAGAGCGTAGGAGCTAGGAGTTAGGCTGTACAGTCTAGTCCGAGAAACATCAACGCAGTTACGATCAATTCCCTGTCGTAACTCAGGTTCGGAATTCCAGGAAGGACAAGAAGGTCATCGAATCTTTCTCCATTTTGTTTTATAAATTCATGAATAATTCTTATTTGCAAGACAAAAATTACTGCAGGTTACAACTGTTTTCTGCAGGGTGATCAACGAATGGAGTGCAAAATCTTTGGTTCTCTAGTTTTTCCTGAAAAATATTTTTGGGAATCCCACCCCATGACATTTACGCGACAGTAACCAGCTGTTCTGCTTCGAACAACATTATGTGGGAAATAAATCATAACGATCCCCTAGCATTTAAATCCATACGAACAACATCCGCTAAAGTTTTTATTCCCCACTAGACCGCCGGACGTCCAGTTATATTGCTGTTTCCATGGTTACAACGTAGTGTTGTAAGTATATGGATTCCCGAGGTACTGAATTGTTTGGCGTGTCACTCCACTGACTGCAGTACGACGAGGAGTAACTGGTTTAAATCAGTACTGTAGAGAATCGTTGAATTTGTTATAAAAGTGAGCCTAGATAATGAAACTGTATCATTTTAATATTCAGATACAAACACTGAGAATCTGTTACCTAGAGCTGTTTATTTTATTTTAAACATTTGCCCATATCCAACTTACGGTCAATACTGTATAATATGATTATAAACTCCAAATGCAACGTTTGGTAAACGTGTAATCATTATTATCATATTTGTGTGTGTGTGTGTGTGTGTGTGTGTGTGTGTGTGTGTGTGTGTGTGTGTGACTGGTTGTGTTGGTGATGTATAGATTACGATGACATCATCATAAGACCCATAAACCATTACCAGTATCACACCATCATCAAAGAAAAGAGAGAAAGAGTGAGACAGAAGAGGAGGGAAAACTGGGATAGGAACAGGAAAGAAAATGAGAGGCGAGAGAAACAGTTTTCGGTTCGACGTTCAGAAAAAATATTTTTTGTCGACCTGATACGGTGCTGTGCAGAAACCTAATTCTCACTCTGAAAACAAAATATTTTTATTGGATTTCACCCTCTTCGTTTTCTGCTCTTTTTCCGTAACTGATAAAAATATTTTTTCTCTGAGGAGGACTGAGCATTTGTGCTTTGGCTACAGTGTTAATTGGAAATTTGAAACATATGCAGAAGGAAAGTTCAAGATAAAAAGTAAATAGATACAGTGTTTGGGGGAAATAACCGGAAAAAAAAATACCAAGAGCATGGAAAATGGAGGGGGTCGGTTTGGACTGTCGGAAAGGAGTGGGGAAGGAATAGAGAAGCTTATATATTTTTTTTTCAACAGCTGTGGATGAAGGTTACGATTAAGTATGTGGCAGTAACCAGATAGAAAGGGGATTAATGTAAATGGGTTGAACCGTTCTATTTATTTAATTTTTGTATTCAGAAAAGGATATTCTTCCACTCGCCCAGCTACAACAGACTGACTCTGGTATTCCTCTCCCCCTTTCTCTCTCTGTCAGTTTCCGTTCGAGTTGTTGAAGAGAAGATTTTCTGTTTTCTAGAATATATGTACTTTTCCAGCGTGTGTAGTAATTCACACACACACACACACACACACACACACACACACACACACACACACACACACACACACACAGTACCAATTTATCTATTTGCATTATTGCTTCTTCATTTGGTGCGATTGCCCTTGGTCATGTTATAATGATGATGAGAATAAATTGCATAATAAAAGAGCAAGTTATCCCCTGGCAGCATAACACGTAAGGGTGGTATGAAATTATGCGTGTTTCTTTTGGAAATGCAGTTAGGTTAGGTACAACTACTCTCACCACCACCACCACTACCACTACTACCACTACTACTCATACTAGTAATACTACTTTTACTGATGCTGCTACTATTACTGCTACTGCTACTACTACTGCGTTATTATTATTATTATTAGTAGTAGTAGTAGTAGTAGTAGTGGTGGTGGTGGTGGTGGTAGTAGTACAGTAATAGTAGTAGTAGTGGTGGTGTGGGTAGCAGTAATAGTAGTAGTAGTAGTAGTAGTAGTATTTTATCACCTTTATCATTCTTTTTTTTGGTGTGTGTGTGTCTGCCCTCCTCTCTTCCTATTCCTTCCACCTTTCCTGTAACTTTTTATTACTCTTCTTTCGTTTTCAGGTGGCTTTACATTGAGTGACAAGCGTAATGGTTTCCTGTAAGCCAGGACACTATCTACAACGCTGGGTAATAACTATATAACCAACCTCTTCGCGTTCCCTATGTGGGTTGGCGCAGGGTTGATGCCCCTCCCCGTAAAGCAGCAAACTCAAAGACAAACGGCCACCCACACAGGATTACGAGTACGTCATCTGGCTAAAGATAGATAGGTACATTTATTTTACCAGTCCTGCTAACCAGGATGGTGTCATTTTAGGCATCTTGCCCTGTACCA